>PVIR01018147.1:22039-33907 GCA_004026965.1 Petromus typicus
GTGGAGAATGCCTTTGTTTTTTCATTTGGGTCCCAGAATTTAAGAAGAGTCTATGCCTCTGTTGGAAAATTAGAATAATTTAACTTCTGGAAATGACTTCACAGCTTGCAGCCTGGCGATGCCTATTTGGGATTAAACTGCCTATTAATTAAACTCAAGTGATTTGAAACAATGTATCACCTCGCATTACATCTCCCCCAGAAAACAACAGCGACAACTGCCACAAACACAACCACAGCAGCATCCTCTTGGGGTCTGGAGAGAGGGCCGCACGCGGGGCGCTGCGTCCCCGCGCGTTGGCAGTTGGCGACCCCCCTGGCATCCCCCCGCGGCCCGGAGCCCGGCAGCGGCGGCTGCTCCGCACTTTTCCATATTTGTGCAGCCTCCGCGATCCGGGAGCGAGAGCGGCCAGGCCCGGCCCGCCCCGGCCCGCCCCGCAGCTCCGGGGCCAGGGCGCCGCCGCGCACGCGCCCCCGGCCGGCCAGCTCCGCGCCCCGCGGCCACCATGGGCGACGACGCGGGGCCGAAGACGGGCCGAGGCGCCCCCGCGGCGCGCGGGGAGGAGGAGGCCCGGACGTGCTGCGGCTGCCGGTTCCCGCTGCTGCTCGCGCTGCTGCAGCTGGCCCTGGGCATCGCCGTGACCGTGGTGGGCTTCCTCATGGCCGGCGTCAGCTCCTCCCTGCTAGTCAGAGACACTCCATTTTGGGCTGGGATCATTGTAAGCATCGGGTCTGCGTTGCCTGAGCGCGTTTGCGGACAGGAAGGCGAAGGCGCCGCCGCGGGGTCGAGCGGAGACTAACCCAGCTGCATGCGCCCTGCCGGCTGCGCCTCTAACTCGCGCTGCGCTCGGGGGCCGTGGGGCGCCGGGTCCCCGCCCGGGGAGGGGCGAGGCTGCAGCGGGAGGACGGCGCCGCTCGGGGCCTCCGGGGCCTGGCTCGTGCCCCGGAGCTAGGGAGGGACCCCGGCTCGCCCGGGCGGTCACATCCCCTTGGGCTCCTTCCTGATTCTATTCTCCAGGCCCCACCCGGACCCCTAAATGATCAAAAACCGAACGTTCATCTACCAAAAAGAGGTTAGGAGAAGAGTCTGTACGTGAAAGTGATACATGGGGGCAGCATTAGTCGGAGGGTCCATTAGAAAGTTCCATGAGATAATAGTCTCAGGCCGGAAATGTGAGCACAATGAAGCAGTTTTAATCCACCGGAGTCTAAAGTGGGATCCAGCGGGGCGCTGGCCGGGGCAGAAGTCTATTTGGGACTCTGCTAATGGATGTGCTGTCCCAAGCCCAGCCCAGCTCAGCTGTTAGGAGAGTGAGTGCTGAAGCACTAACATACTCGGCTTCGTCAGATGAATCCTTTCATGTAAAAAGAGAGCCGTTTGTTGAGCACCTACTACGTGCTTGCCTGCGAGGGGTCATCCAGATATTATTTGTAACCCTCACATCATCCTTGTGGGCTACTTTTTCTCGTTTCCCTGGAAGCCTCTCGATTTCTGAGGACGACAAAGGGCACACTCTGCCACCTCTACACTTGGTTTACAATGTAATGCCACGTCGTATGACAGCGTTGTTGGCTTACTAAACTCTCAAGTGCGCTGTTTCTTTGATCTGTGAAACTGCTTTTTATGTGGAGGGGCGGTGTTCCTCTGGACCTCAGGAAAGGGGCTAGAGGAACGTACGTGTCATGGATGTGGCGGAGTTGGGAGAGACCAGAATAGATCCCTCTGACTGCTGGTCTCAGTCGGCATCCGTACTACTCTTAGTGCCCACAGGAATGCTCTCACTCAGAAAACCACCCTCAAAATCGGGCAGGGCAGACCCTAAAGACACCTGATAAATATGCATCCACACAGGTATTTTTTAATTAAGACTATTTCAATTCACAAATGTTGGCAGAGTAATTTAAAACTTTTAATTTGTGTACTAAGAAGTCCCATGAAATTAGCATGATTGGAGTTTTCTAAATCAAGTAATTTTAAAAATAGCTTTCCCTTAAGATACACTGAGTATTTTAGTCGCCTCAGTGACTATCAACATACCCGGGGGAAAATATCTGTGCTGAAAGACTGGGGAAATTAGAAGGAAAAAAAAAAAGATGAAACTCTTTGAAGCAGTATTTTCAAGTATCATTTTTTAAAATGGGTCTCCTAGCTTTTATTTCAACTTCAAAAAACCCAGTACCAAAGAAACAAATTAGATAAGGGGAGAAAAACTTGTTTTAATGTTTAAGATATAGCACACAAATAGTGAAGATTCATGAACTAAAGCTCCGGTGGGATATGATGTTTCTCATTGTCCCGAGTGTGGTACAAGCAACAATGTACACAGTGGGGTCCCTGTTCTGTCTGGTTTTCTTTTGTATAATCTAGGCTCCATTTGAAGTTCCCTCACAGTGTGCTGCCCGGGTGCTATCTATAATCTTGAATTGTCTTTCAAGAGAAAAAGCTGTAGAGAGCAGGGCGGCCAGCAGAGATGACCTGAAACCATTTGAGGGGGTCTCTGAGAAGCTAGGCAGAAGCACCGCCTCTCAGCATGTCACACAGACGCTGCGCTCGCCCTCTTCGTCCTGTCTGCGGTTGGTCACCGGCACCCGTCCAAGTTTCAGGAAAAAGAAAAGACAGGGCGAGAGATGGCGAAATGCAGGTGTGTCAGCACTGCATTTGGTGTTGGACTTCAGCTCCGACGTAATTTGTTGAATAACTTGTGGGCAAACTTAGTTAACTTCTCTCTATGGTTTCCATTTCTTTATTAATGAGATCGGAAGGATTGGGGTTGTCCTGAGAAGCAAGTCAATAAATACACCGGAAACCTATAGAATGGCTGATGCCGAACGTCCAACCTGTTACCGCTTTTTATTAGCTATTGGTGAAGCAACCATGGGTAATGGCAAAGCTAGAAGAGCTACTTTCGTTTCAGCAGTGGTTTCGCAGAACCGATGCGAACCTAGAAGAAGAAGATAGCGACTTGGTCACCTCCTCACCTTTCTTGTTCTCAGCCAAGTCGCTATTCAGCAATCTCAGTGGTATTAGATCAGTCCGGTATTATACTTTCTGAATCTCTCCGGAGGTCTATAAAAATAAATCTGGAGGGCCGGGGAGTTAGCTCAGTGGTTCCAGCGCCTGTCTTGCAAGAGCAATGACCCGGGTTCGATTCCCCGGTAACCACATAACAATACTGGTTGTGGAGACCCACACGCAGCAGCAACCAGTACCACATACCACAGTGCCGGGCGTGGTGGCTCACGCCTGTCATCCCAGCACTCGGGAGGCAGAGGCAGGAGGATTGTGATGTGAGTTGGAAGCTGAGCTGAGGGCCAGCCTGAACCACAAAGCGAGACCCTGTCTCAAAAAAACCTAAAAAAAAAAAAAAAAATCTGGAGAAGAGAGGTCTCCTGAGGGTTATTTTCCCTTTGGAGTTTAGGGTAACTGTGGTTCCCTATATCCTGCAGGGAGTACTGAAAAGTTTACCTGCTCAGGTCTAGACTCACTAGACCGCAGCAGTACAGGTCGTTCTACCTGGGCGGAAGCAGAGCTGCACCCTCTTCCGGAATGTGGACTGACCCACCTCAGCTGCTTTGCTCTCTACTTACCTTTATTCCGGTTGTTTATTAGCATATAGTAATCTGTTTAGTTTTCCAATGCTGCTCTCCTGTTCATTTGGGATTTGGGATTTACAGTCTCATAATATAATCTGTGTCTAAATAAATCCCTTAGGTAGAACTCTCGGTAAGAGTTCAGTGACCTTCTGCTTATAAAATGAAGAGGCCTTTGGCAACTTATGATCAAAGATTTAAGTCGAGAGAAATTTTAGGAAAAAAACTAGATGATGATGATTTGTTTTTCTTACCTGTCCTTTATAGTCACCTCTCCATTCACTTTTAATCAGAGAGAGGGCTGAATGTTTTTACTGTAGTTACAAAAGATTGCTTTAAAGCAAAAGGGCAAAAATGAATGGAGATACTATGGAGCCTGTAACAGTTCTCTGAAAAGTCTTTACAGGTGATTAAGTCGCCCCACGGTGATAATACAAAGTGAAATAACATCTCTGAGCGTGAATTTGGTGAGGGTAAGTAGTAGTAGGAAGCACAAGCTTGATCTGCATTTTTTTCCCTTATGGCTTGAGTACCTAGGTCAGGCAGGTGTTCTAGGCTGGCCATCATTTCAGAATTCCTACGGACAAAAGTATGTCTAGAATAAAAGACTCTAAGAACTCTGGGGATTTTACTTGTTTTTTCACTCAAATGAAAACAGCTCTGGTTTGGGTAGAGCATTCCACGTTTAAACTTGGCTGACTTTTCTTTTCTTCATTCAGTAACTTTTGTCAAGGGAGCCCACTGCGTTCAACATTGGTTTAAACATACTGAATCATGTACCTGGAGGAAATCTCCAGTTCCTGATGGACCTGTGCCCTTATCATATCTGACAGTAATGAATCCTACTCATTAGAAAATTTAACCTACACAAATATTTTTAAAGCCCATTTATCTTTCAGAGTATTTCACTTGCAGTGATTAATTGGCCTTGGCATGGCTACACTGAAGTCAATTTAAAAGCAAAGTCTTATTTCTCCTCTCCAGTGGCGTAAACCGGTGTTTGCTGGTGTCTAGGCTTTCAGAGGGTATGTTCCCATGGAAAGTGGGAAGTCTTTGCTGCGTTATGCTTTTAATATTTCTTTCTTCTCCCACTGTTTTTACATGTCCTTCCTATTGGAATAAAAAAATCTCCAAAATACATACTATATTAGTAGCCCTACAAAATTTAAGGTAAGCAATTAAAGGGAAACAGATTTCCTTGACTTAATGTCATTCATAAAACTCATCAGATGATTATGTAATGATTAAAAGTGCTGTCAAGAATTTTAATAATATATGTTAATTTATTCCAAGAAATTCAGAATGCAGGTGTATTCATATTTTTAAATGCTATTTTAAGTTTTGACTCCATAGAAGGAAATATTGAGTAGTTATTTACTTTCAAACAGATATACTATAAAACTTGCAAGTAGACCTATGCTATATAGCAAGTAGGATCAGCTATTGTTATTTATAATTTATAAATAATAATACATGTTGCTTTTGAAAATTATTTGATCCAAGTTATGGAGAGCTACTGGAAGAGAGAAGGGTTTGCCACTGAAGTTCTGATAGAACCTCAAACAAGTCCAGAAGCTAACAGTTGTGTCAGTATCCTATATAGAGTTGAAATTTGAAAAATTACATCTAGAATTCTACTCTTAGGAACACACTGCCTAGTAATTCTCTATTTTTCATAGTGAGACTTTAATATGCTTCCAAATGTAATGTAGCATCCCACATACCACTGAGAAAGCATTTTTCTTCTAGAAAGTATCACAAGTTTGTTAAGAAATGAGGAAAATTAATCACATGGCCTAACTCAATCTACACTGCAGATGAATAATAGAAAATGGCAAGAAAATTATCTTATAGGCACATGAAGTTGTCAGAATGAGTATAAAAGTGGAATGTAGTTGATTTACTTCACAAAAATTAATTTCAATGAGGATATGAAAATAAAGCAGAATATTTAAGATAGTGAAAGTTTCTCCAAATAATTTTAGCAATAGAATAAAGAATATGAAATATCAAGATTAAACCAAATCATGAGATGCCAAAAATCCTTGAGCAAAATATGCTTTCACCTCTTTAATGTCAGGTATACAAAAGTCAAAGGAGTGTTTATATAATGAAAGACTTGTCTTTAATTATTTTTTCTTTTTTTTTAAGACAAAAACAAGGGAGGTGGATGGGGCCAGATCCTGATATATGTAAGTCCTGTATTGCAAATGTAGTTAGTTTAGAAAGTTACCTTAGAAAGTTCATCTCTGGAAACTTCCAGGATGTCAGTCATCATTTTTGTTTTAATATTTTATGAAAGGAATAGTAGTGCATAGAATTTGGAGATAATCAAATGAAAATGAATAATTTATTCTCTCACTTGAAGCATATTGTGTATCCACAGGGGCGCTAAGTGTTCCCTGACACATAATGGAGAGCCAGTGTGTGGAACTGCAATCTTTTTATTTTATACCTGCCATTATCAGTGCTTGTTTGAACGTGGATGTACCCATGTGTCTTCATTACTTTTCAGGTTGCTGACACAAACTACCTAGCATCCAAAGTTAAAGGAAGAAAGGTATATTTTTGGCTCACAATTTGTAGAGGTTTCAGCCTGTCATCAGTTGCCTCTGAGGCAGCTTCACATAGCAGAGAGACCGCACAGAAGAGAAACAGTGCATGGCAGGCAGAAGGCAGCAAAAACAGCAAGCAACAAGAAATCACAACACCTCTTCTTCTGTCCATTATGTTCTATCCAGGACCCCCTACCCTTAGAGTGGGTAGCACACACACCCAGGGAAGGCTTCCTCTTTACTCCCAGAACGATGCCCAGCTATTCAGTGGACTAAATTAATAATCATGCATCCTTGATCCCAGCAACACATATTCAATCCCAGAATCACACACTCTAGATCCAGCCACCTCTGAAAAGCCCCATTTATGCCCACATGAGGCTTTGGGAGGCTATCTAGACAATAATCCATAACTATACTTTAAAGCATAGACTTGTGTGCCCAAATACAGACAAATTTAAGTTTACTTGGAACAGTTAAGAATACTGAGCAATAATCAAGGTATGTTCTGACTGTACAGTGGACCCTTAACTTACAAACTCAATTCATTCACAAGGGCTGGTTGTAACTCGGGTTGGTCCATTGAAGGGTTAGACTCTTCCACGTAACCCTCAGGCTCTCTCCTGCATACAGGCAGATCTGAGAATCATTAGAGAGACACTGGCCCAGGATTTCTTAATGAGGTCTGTACAAGAAAGGCTATTGTAATTTTTCTTCCAGAACTCCTTAAGGGTTACATCTGTATCTGAGGCCATATGGAAGCACAAATGGCCAACATGCAGGTCATAACTCAAGACTTTGATCTTAAGTTAAAACTAAAATTCTGGTTGTAGCCCAAGTTGTTCATATATCAGCCTGGCCATAATTCAAGGATCCACTATATTTTGACTTTGGATCCCAGAGTACTTCAATTCACCATTATAATGAAGTATTTTATTTCATATTATAAAATAACTACAGGAATAAAAGAGAGGGAGAAAAAAGTCATTTGACTTAGTTTGAATTTCCCTAACTAGAATAAATCAGGACATCCTCGGGTTGATGTGCTTGAATGCTGGCTGTCAATATTTCCAATCTTATCTTCTATGAAGAAAGCACTGTCGTCAGTTCCCTAATATTTGATCCAACAATTTAATATGGCACATACCTTCAATTTGTTCTGAGGAAATGAGTCTTTTCTAGACTTTTTCTTGCCTTTAGCTTTGTCCCTGGCATTTCTGTTAAGGTTGTTCTTTAACTGGACTCATTTGCTCATGCTATTTTCTCAAGGATCAGCATCAACATTAAAATGATACCAGTACATACAAGAGTGGACTGAAGAGTTCATCGTGCATGTTTCTACATTCCTGAAGGACAGGAATACATTCTAGTCATTAAACTTGAATTTGGTATCATTTCACTGAAAAAAATGCACTTTTAAGGTCTGGGACCTGGCAAACTACAGAAGTCCTGATTAAAAAAAAAAAATCTCATCAAAACTGAGAACTAGATGGAATCTGATGATGTCATCTTTAACCTTCTCTTTATTGTCTGCTGTGAGTGTTCCAACCCAGGTTTACTACCGGGAATTCATAAGCTAATAGTGAACTTCTTTTTTTTTTTTTTAGGTTTTTTGAGACAGGGTCTTGCTTTGTGGTTCAGGCTGGCCCTGAGCTCAGCCTCCAACTCACATCACAGCAATCCTCCTGCCTCTGCCTCCCGAGTGCTGGGATTACAGGTGTGAGCCACCACGCCCGGCACTGTGGTATGTGGTACTGGTTGCTGCTGGGTGTGAGTGTCCGTGCCCAGTATGGTATGTGATTACCGGGGATTGAACCCAGATCCTTGCGCTTGCAAGACAGGCGCCGGAACCACTGAGCTTACTTCCCGGCCCAATAGTGAACTTCTTTAAGAGATGCTGAGAACAGGATTGATAGCATAAACCATATACAAAACCTTTTTCAGAGACACACCTTTTTTCAGATACTTTGGAGGCAGCCTCAGATCTCCATGCATTGAGGTAAAACTTGGCAGGATTAACTGTCAGAGGCCCGAGCGGGACAGCTCACTCGATCACCCCCTGGTTAATCTTATAACTCCTATGTGTCTATCTACACATAGGGCATTAACTAAAATACAGGGGTTTTTTCTGTCTTCATCTGCTTGCTGACATGACAAAATGTCATACATAGACTGGCTTAAACTGTTCTGGCAGTTGGAAGCCCAAGATCATGTGCCAGTGTGGTTGGGGTCTGGCAAGGGCTGTCTCTTCCTGATACACAGACAGCTGCCTTCTTATTATGGGCCCAGTATGATCTCTTCTCGATTCATGCACTTAAAGAGAGGGAGAGATTTCTTTCTCTTCTTCTAAAGCCACCAATCCTGTTAGTTGGGACCCATCGTTAGAACTTCATTTATCCTTAATTGCTTCCTAAAGCTCTGTCTCTAAATACATTGGGAATTAAAGCTTCACCGTGCATCTTAGGAGAACGCAATTCAATCCATAGCACTTCCGGTGAGACTGTACATTTATACAGCCAACTCACTGGTTCTTAAGCTTCATTTCCACTGTTGTCATGAAAGCTTTACAGCTTGCTTGGAACAGCTAGAAGTCTGAATGTTTCAGATGACAATTCTGAGCCAGCAAACTGGCAAATGGCAGTATACTGGGCGGCGGGGCCCAATGCTCCTGCCAGTTGAGTGAAACATTTGGAAAGACTGCCATTCTTTTCTTTTCTTTTCTTTTTTCTTTTTTTTTTTGCATTTCCAGATTACCTCTTTTATCAAATTTCTGTAGAAAATAAAATCAAGTGTATCAAGCTGGTAAAAGCAATTGGAAAAGGAGGTTAGGAATTTCACTGACTGCGTCACCTCTTTAAGGCTTAGGAGCCACTATGATGTAAGATGTAGCTAAATGGCACTTTGTAAGGTGGTACCATTGTGGGAATGCTCCTGTTTTAGACAAGGGGAGGAGCCTACTGTCCTGTAAGGGGTCGTGCTTCGGAACTCTAGAGAAGCCGCCTCTCAGATCTCCTCTGTAACACGTAGCCATCATTTCCATTTTTGATGACGATACCAAAAACCAGATCAAAGATTCTGCTCTGTGGAATGTATCTGAATAAAACTCTAGAGCTGTCCCCTCTCTGGGCTTTATTCTGTACCAGACTCTGTCCCAGCAGCCTCTTCATGGCAGATCCCCATGCAGTCTTTCCAGGGCTTCTCCTGGGATTCTGTTCCCCAAGGTTAGATGTCCCAAACTATGTGGGACTTCTTTAGCCAAAGATCTTCATGTCCTTGACTAAATGATGCACAGAGCCACACCATGGAGGAAGGGATGGCAGAAAAAGCTGCCGAAAATTGTCACAGATGCAACCTTTCAGCACAAGAAGTCCCATTTCACCTTCAGAGCAAGCAGCCAGAGGAAAACCTGGCCTCTACTGAAGTTCCAGAGTGAGGGTTGTGATGTTACCAGCTGGATTTTTGTGCCTCGAGCTGCTGCTGTCTGAACTAACATGGAGAGACCACAGCCCCTTCCTAACACAGTCATAGATGTGTTTCATCACTGTGTGTCGTGGGGGTGGCAAAGGACCAGCGTGTGGCCCCACATTAGAAAGCAAAGACATTGCAGTTGAGCACCCTTGGGGTCTGCTCGAGTTTTCCCGGGCCCGTGTCTGACATTGTAGAACTGAGCAACTCTTCCTTGCCTGGCCTGGCGCTGGGAGAGGTGAGGAGAAGTCCTGAGGAAGCTGTTCTGGGGACAGCCCATTCGATTGTTGTTCTTAGACTGTTTGATTTGGCATTCGCTCTAATGAGCCACTGAAACACCCCTTTAAGATAAGTTATTATCAAGGCGTTTCTTGTGTAAAGGATAATGACAGGAGACAAGAAAAGAGAGGGCACTGCTAATGTGCTGAATAGACCCTGACTAGGAAAATAATGTTCACTGTATAACCAGGAGAAAGAATAACGCCTTCGGACCATCTACAGTGTCAGGTATAGGACACACACCAGGCCATTAGGCCCAGGCTCAGCCTTATGTCCAGTTTAGCGGTGCCAGGAAAGCTGTGAAGGAGACCTGTTTGGAGAGAAAGGCAGAGCATTTCATTTTCTTCATGCCACATGGTGTAGGGAGTGGGGAGTCTTTCAATATGGATATGCAACCATCAAGACATCGGATACCTAAGACTATTAGAAACGCGGCTGTCCAGAGTGTAGCTCAGGATAGTCATAAAGAAGACATTACAAGAAAGGAAAAAATAACTTCCTCATAAATGCTCACAAACGAGGCTCCTGATACAATCATTTGAGTGTACAAGCGACCTGCTCAGTGAGTTTATGCCTTGTCTCTACTAGTTTGATTCTGAAACAGGAGGCCCAGACCCACCCAGGTTTCCCTGTGCTCAAAATCTATTTAACAGCAAGTAGTTTGGGTTCTTAGATCTGTGTTCAGGCCTCTGAGGTCAACAGTAAGTTTTTTACAGTGAACACAGAGTGACCAAAACCATTGTGTCATAGAAGCCGTGATAGACAATTCTCATTCAGTCACTGAATCCAGTACCTCCCAAATTTTTCCACCTGGAGACCTCCCTGAAGCCTCCCTGCCTGTCTCCTCATCCTCACACACACCTTACAAAACCTTCAGTGTCTGGCTCACCGTGTTGCCAAGGCAGGCCCATCAGACAAGATGCAGGTTGCCTGGGGACACTGGCCTTGCGCGGAAAGAACAGAGCAATGTTCAGATGACAAGTGATCTTGTTATGGATTGCTTAAGATTCTCTTCTATTTTATTTCTTTAAAGTGTTCTCACTTACAAGAGCCATTTGATCATATTTTTTAAAGGTTGAACAAGGTAGTTCTTTTATTTGCACTACTGTTGCAGGGTTACATAATTGAATTTGTACTGATTTATCATAGTTTCTATTTAATAGATTTGTCTATTGTACTCTTTCATGAGTGCAGAATTATCTCTGTAGTAATTTTAAAATAGGCCCTAATTTGAGAACCTGCTTAATTATACCAGAGTAATGAAATCCAGTTTACAACTACAGCATTGGAGCAGGTTAACTCCATAAGAACAAGATTCCTTTCTCATTTCTGAGGTCTAGGAGACTCCTAAGTGACACAAATGGAACTCTCTAAGCTGTTTATTTTTTTTTTCCCACAAGTATGTGACCACATTGTTCCTCTTACTGATTCATGAAATATGGACAATCTTTTGTCCATATTGTCCAAATATGGACAATCTTTTTATTTTCTTTTTAAACGTCTTGGCAAGGGCTTATTTTGTAAAAGTAGATACTTATACAATTGTTGGTGATTAGTGTCCCCTAAGTCAAATAAGAGTAAATTAGTTAGTTGAGGAGCAGTAGAATAGAAGCCTGTCAAAGAAAAGAGCACTTCATACATCAGAACTTGTACGTCGTGGCCACCATCCTGTGTGTTTCCGTGCTGTGTGTACAGTACCCTTGCCCAGGTATGTAATTCCGGTACAGGAGACATCTGGATATCTCACTCCAGGACACTTCAGATACTCAAGCATCAAGTGGTGTCTGGAGCCGTCCAGAGTGTCGCTCAGAGAGGTCGTAAGTGACAAAGGCAGGGACCCAGAGCCTGACCTGTAGGGGAGGCTTCAGCTTTGGAGTAGGACAACTGTGAGGAAAAGCTCGGCTCTGCAAATTTCTAAGCATTTTCCAAACTATGTTTGGAAATGAATTATTCTTGTCATTTTTGTGTGAGTTTGAATG
>PVIR01018148.1:0-33806 GCA_004026965.1 Petromus typicus
GTCCAGTGCAAGTCCATACCAGGAGGCTGAGGAATCTGGGCCTCCTGGCATCAGGGACTAGAGGGTCAGACCAGCACACTACACGGCTGAGGCTAAAGCCCAGGAATCTCCCCAGAGTACCAGAAGTCCCTTCTCCTAGGGAAACCAGCATAAACCCTCCACTCTAGGTCTCCTAATCACTCTAACTCACTTCAGCTGGGTGTTTCCCTGGCTGAGATGATCAATTAACCACCCACCAGGCTCTCCGAACAGGAAGAGGAAAGGCCCTACAGTGACTTCCTCAGCCCCACTGTTCTACCTGGACTAGGAAAGTGACAATTCTGCAGGGTTTTCTAACTTCTTAGAAGGAAGACTGGTCCAAATCAATGACTCTCTCTTGACCTTATTCAACTCCAGGTAAAAAGCCTTTTTATCCTGGGCTTCTAGTAATTTTCAAATCATCCTGTTTGGCCCAAATATATAAACAGCAGTAAAGCTGAGAAGGCACATTTCCAGCATGACAGGGCAAGACAGTCTTATGTTCTTCTTCCCTATAGACAGACATTTTGAAGGATGCCTTGGGACTGAGAATCATTCAGGCCTAAAGATCTATAATATCCCTGGAGTCAATCTTAAGAAAATATTTACCATGAAGGTAGGACTGTACTCCAATGTGATTACTTATATAATACAAAACCAGATCAGTTCTAGAAGCCTGTCTCCATACCTCCTCTTCACTGTAAGATAGCCTACTAAAAACTAACAAATAGTGTCCCAGTTGCATGGAATTTGAGGAATAAAATTAAAAAGCATCACTGCACACCTACAACCATCTGACCAACAACACAGGGTGATTCCCTTAGAATTCCCTCATTCTTCATTGCCAGAGCTAACAAAATATAGCTCAAAGAATTAAAAAGAATAATGTATTGAACTATGTTATGGGAAGAAAACCCACAGACCTATGTATTTAGCTTTGGAAAAGTGTGACTTCAGCCTCATCTGATCCACTCGGATCCCTCTGAACTGGGTTCATTTTGAAGCTGCACATGGCACCCAGACTGTATTGCTCCCCCAAGCCTCACAGAGCCATATACTTACAAAGCAGGAAGCAGTGAATCAAAACTGCCTCTGCAAGTGGCTCAACACATCATTTGGTTTCTAACTGAGTCCTGCACCCCGCTTCCAAACCCATCACGAAGACAAATGGCCTGGGAGGCTCTAATCGAACTGTCCAAACAGTATGACTGAGAAAGGAGAAAGGGAGGTTTTCTCAAAGGAGATGCAAAGCTGTAGAAGGGTAGAGAAAAAATGACTGTAGAATAAAATAAAATCAATGATAGAAAATTTTTGTCATCCCTCCAACATTATTAGTTCTTGCTTTTAATTCAAAATTCAATCCCTTTAACAATTAATCTCAAACCCATTAAATATACTGGTAATGGTAACAGAATACAAGTAATATTCATGAGTCCTAATCTTAGACCTAGATCCTCAGTTTAAAACTTTACAAATGTTATTTAATATTCACTTGGCTTCAATTTATAGATGAGAAAACTGCACCTTAGAGAGGTTAAGTGACCTGCCTATCATCACATACTAGAAGGAAACACACCAGAATTCAATCTGAGAAGTCAAAGCAATGTTAACCAAAACAGTAATCAATGTCTCTCAAAAATGTTACCTACATTCCTATCCCCGCCCTAAAATGATACTCTGAATCCTTTTAACAATGCCTGTCCTGCTGCTTCAAAATTCAAAATGGACTGATTACCATATGAACTTTCTGGGACCATTTTTGATTATTTTTGGCATGGTCCAATTCTCTTTGCTTCACGAAAACCTATCACCTTAAGCTTGCAACGTGCTTTATAATTCTTAAAAGACTTCTATGACACCTGTGGGAAACTCGAAGCAGGAAAAAAGCTGCCTGGAGACACTCATCTGGACATGAGCAGCAGCCTGATTTCTCCTGCTTGGTAGAAATTATCTCATTAAAGAAAATCCTACGTGCTTCTGGGCTGTGTATGTTCCAACAGATGGCTTAGGAGCAAATGTTTCCAAACAGAAAGAATGTGAATCAGAAAATCTTCATTGTGGAGGAAAAAAATTGTCACATGCAGCATAAAAGTGAGCAAACTTATGTTTACTATTTTGAGGTCAGAAAGTAATTTAACCAGTAATTCTGAATATTATTCAGATTATTTCATAGAAGAGACACTTTTTTTAAAAAAATTGTGTTTCTTCAGCAAAGAAGCTAATACAGTTATAGTCCTTGTTGCTACGAGAAAGCCAGAAAGTGATTCATCTTTTTTAAAAGAAAGTGATTTTTCTTAGTCTAAACCTAAAGCCAGAGGGGAGCAGTAAGAATACTTACAAGGCCCCGCTTCCTCCACTGGGAAGCCAGGTAAGAATACTCAAGGTCAAAAGAAAAAAAAAAAAAAAAGAAGAAGAAGAATAACGCAAGGTCACCAAGGGTTCCTTCTCTCATTCAGGAGTCAGGAGCCAGGAGCAAGGGAGGCATATGTAACCTACCTCCTTTCTCATCTCGTGAAACTAAAAAAATCTATATATTCTAATTTTTGTTGAATTGAGTATGGTGTGAATTAACACTGAAGGAGGCGCTCAGTTTTAGAAATTAAAGGAAATGCTGTAAGTCAAACTTATCACAAGTCCTTCTGGCGTGCTCTTCACTATCTTGTAAAAGAAAAACTATCATTCATTTGTGATGATTAGCCTTTCTGCAGACTTTTTAAATTTCCAAAAAAAAAAAAAAAAAGAAAGAAATCTATGTCAGGCCTATAGTTCAAAACAGATGTATTTCCTGAACCCAAACTATATGAAGAGCTTAGACAAAGACTAAGGAGCAGAAAACATCACAGTAGAGAAAGGCTGGGAAAAGGTAGCTAAAAACTGATGACTTGCACAGGCGAAAACCTGTGAAACACTTGCCTATTTAATTATTCACTATAACCATAACTATATTAACAACTCATGCAGTGTCCTAAATCTTTCCTCTCCTTCTACAGATAAAATAAAATTGATTAGATCCAAAGTAAGGGATCACTTGTGTTCTGTGACTCTGCAAATTCATCCATTTTCTCCTGTAAGTTCTACCTTCTCCCTGACTGTCCACCAAACAGTGAGATCCAAAACATTGACAGCACATAAGAGAAATCAGAACACTCAAGCTCCAGATCCTATTCCCATCCCCAAGCAAAGAGTCCTATGGTCACCATCTAACCTACTGGAATCCCAGATTCTTTAATTGAACAATGGGAACGCATGCTTGCTCTCTTCACAAGACTCTTGTAAGACTCCAATGAGGTCAGCAATATTAATTACTCTGAAAACAGCAGAAAAATCGCTGTGAAAGTATCAGCTAACCATCATTACAATGTATTCCCGGGAAAAAGATACTGAATAGACACGAATGCTAGATTCACCATCTGTATGAATCGAGGCACATAATTTCCCAGACTTTCCAGGCACCATCTTTCAAACTTAAATGAAAAATGAGCTTTACAAAGTCAAGTCTGTTTTCATTTCCTCCAAAGAGGTAAAAACCAAAGGATATTTTTCTTAATGGTCTTAGAGAAAGGATCAGAGGTGACTACAAACCAAGTCACTTCTGGCATTTTTCAAAAGCTTTACCACCTCACCTGGGCTTCCATTTGCTCTCTGTCTACACAGCTGCATTTATGGGGGTAAACCAGTACACTTCCATTTCCACAGAAAGGGCCTAGCTTTGAGCTCTTTCGACTGCCTCTCGTATTTTATCCTCAATCTTTTTTATTACTTAAATCATAGCATTCCAAAAATAAAAAGAACCTTTGAAATCATATTACACTCATTTCTATATAGGCTGGAAGTCTGGCTAGTGATTTCCAAAGATCAAAAAATGATTCTGAGTCAAGAGCAGAAAGAAAATCCAGACCTTCAGTCTCCCTACAAAGAATAGTTTCCCCACCTTTCATATTTTCAGCATCAAATATCTTATATTTCTGCCTCAAGTTTGGGCTATTTACTCTGACTGTCAAGCAAATCAATTGCTCAGTTTTTATTTTATAACCAAAATACTACATCTTGGAAATCAAAGTATCATTGTCAGGTTTTTAGTAAAATACAGGCACCTGAATTAAAGAGCAAAGATCAATTTCTCAATGTCATTTAGTTTAGTTTATTTTTTTCCTTCTTATGTGCTTAATTTCACAATGCAATTATGTGAGCAAGGACTAAAGTAATGTCACCTTGGTCACCTGATTCTCATGGTTACTTCCTTGGAAGGAGTTTAACATTAAGCCCAATCACTTCACAATACATATAACTTCTGAAATAATGTTTTCTTTCACCAACATCTTACTAAGTACATGTATTTAATAAATAATAACAGCTAATATTCAAACAGTTTCTATGTGAAAAGTATTACTAAAATCTAACACCAATGAAAACCAAGCAACAGGAATCATATCTGTCACTGGTCCTGCAGCTGCGTGTAGAGTACTTGTTTAGAATGTACAAGGCCCTGGCTTCAATCCCTAACACAGAGGGAGGGATGGAGGAAGGGAGGAAAGGAGGGAAGACAATCTCAAATACGTCAATGATTTATGTTTTCTTGAAGTCACATTCCTAAGTGTCAAAGATCAACAGAAAATCCTTCACTTCCAAAAATCAGATGCCTTCCAAATATAGAGAAAACTAAGGTGGAGGAATACTGATCCTCATATTTTCAGTGCAAACAGTCTAAAAGATAAATAATGTTAATCTTATCCTTGGAGGTAACCACAAGAAAAAATTTCCTCTGGATAGATTAGCCTTATATTGCTTTAATTAGAAAGCAATTCTAAATTTATCTGTAAAGTTGTTGCTACTACTTGTTTACTGTTTTCAGCATATTTTTTGTTTGCTAATCTACCTCTATATAAAGCTAAATTGTATACACCATTAAAGTCATGTGCCCTATTATAAGACTTAAAAAATAATTCAGTCAAACATTGGCAAATAAAAATAGTATTTAAAAATAAAATGTAATTACCTTCCCAAAATCACGAACATCAAACAGGTCAAAGGCTTCAAAGAGCTCACTTTTCCTCATTCCAAATGTCTCACAACAGGCCGTGAGAAATGTCCGTATATTCTTCAAACAGAGAAACTGAGGAACAGAAAATAGCTATTAGTATATAATGAATTGTTTCAAATGCTACTTATCTTCAATCCCACAGGCTGCTCTAAAAAATGATCAGGAAGAATCAATCCACTTTTGAGTTACTGCTCACTCTGTCAGGATAGGCAATGGGGCGATAAACAGGCAGATATAATTCAGCCTTCGTGAAACTTACATTCTAATACCAAATACAACAAGCACAAAAGTAAAAACCCCTCTGTTAGTGAGAAGATAGCTCAAAGAGGAAAATGAAGCTAGGAGGGGGAATCAGAAGAACTGGTGAGAGAGACTAAGATGGCAGGAGCTTAATAAGGATGGTTAAAAGAACTGTGTGAGAGTAAGATGGTGGGGCATAGACTTGCGGTCCACAGGAAGCAAGCCACATAAGATTGCAGAACAGAGTGTCTCAGCCAAAAGAGCATCCTGTACTAAGGCCATGAGACATAAGCATCTGAATATATCTGAGAAAAAGCCAGAGCAGAAAAAGGGATAGGGGAGAGAGAAGAAGTAAACCCCAAAGGTAAATGGTGTCCATGATGAGTACTTGACTGGAGGGCTTTTACTCTGACCATTGTGAGAATTCACTGGGGGCTTTGGGCCAGAAGATTTTTAAAGAGATTTCTCAGGCTGTTGTATTGAACACTTACTGAAGGAAGTCAAGGCAAGGACACGACAAATAAAAACAAATAAGAGGCTATCCCAATCATCCGGGTGAAAGGCAACTGTGGGAAGAACAGGTGTTATGGGTTGTGTTCAATCAGAGATGCCCATCAGTCAACCAGTGAGATAAAGGACCCACCACTAGCTACATAATCCAAGTACAGGTGATAGGTGTGGACTTCAAAGAAAACACTGGGAGTCTCACAAGGATTCAAAGATCTGAGATGACTTTGAGAAAAGGCAGAGGAGAGAAGAGGACCTAGAACAGAATATCTTAGGAGAGGAGGAAAAAAGAAAGATCCTGCAAAGGAGTCTGGGAAAGAATAACAATAAGGAAAGAGTAAAACCAGTTTCCTCCAAGCCAAGTTTCTAGATGGAGGGAGTGACAGATGATCAGACGATCAGATAGTCAAGTAAGACTTAGGTCAAATGCTGCCTGTGGGATCTGGCAATACTCCTGGGTACGCCGACGGAAGCAGGCTAGTGTGCAGGGTTGGGGTGAAAGGTTGTTTGGAATAGGTCCAGGGACAATGGGAGGAGAAGATATGAAGATAGGACAGACTCTTGAATGTAGCTGCCACCGGAAACAGAAAAACAGAGGTCAAGGAAGGATTTGGTTTTTTTTTTCCCAAACAATGAAAAATATTACATGTCTCTGGTTTGATGGGAATAACTTGATAGACAGGAAAGTTAGTTCCACAGAACAGAAGCACAGACACCCAAATGAAGTCCTGAAGAGGGAAAGGGGAGAAGATCCGACATTAAGTGCAACAGCCAGGCCTTGCCTCACGGTCACCTTACCCACACAAACAAAAGGGAAAGGGCAGGCAGATGCTACTAACAACTTAAAAACCAAAAGTTAGATTTCACTTTCTAAAAGACTCAGATTCACCCAAGCAAAATACATATGTATCCTAAAACTGAACTAATTCTTTCTAGAAACAGCTGCAGTGGCATATTTTTTAGAAAAATAAAATTACATACACATATAAACTTCAAATAGATAGTTTATTCAATAGCAAAATATTAAATATGAAAATATTTTGAAATTTTAAAAAAAATTAAACTCCAGTAAGTGAACATGTTAGTGAATTATTGTATCTTTACTTTTTTTTTTTTACAGCGCTGTTAATGTTTTATTTTGATTTTTATATTTTTGGTTTTTTATTTTGTAGAAAGTACATTTGATTTCCTCTACGTTTGAAACCTTCCTAGCTTAACTTACACAGTTTTACCCTTTACAGGAATCATTCTCAGAGGCTTAAATATTTCAGGAGGGGTTAAAACCACAAGGGAAGCAGCAGAGCCCTTTGAAACGCGAAGGCAGCCGGCAACCCGCACAGGCTACTGCCTTCACCTTAAAAAATTCATGAGACCTTTATAACAAAGAATCGCTCCGCATGTCGCACTTCCACATAGAACTGCTTATTTACAGATTAAAAGCCTTGCATTCTGCCAAGACAGACAATAATTACTCTCTGGAGGATTATGCAACTGCTCTCTCACAATATTTTTTACATAATTAAGTGCCCCAACTCATAGCTCACCAAGGAACAAAGCATAATTGCAAATGCCTTGCTCTGAAGATTTCTCACCAAACCCCAATTTTCCCCATGTGTAGGAAATACTGCAGCAGGCTTCCACTACTACACTTTGATCATCAATCCCGAAAAGCCAGTAGCATTACAGAAAGTAGAAACTGCATGTAATATAGTCGTTATTACATGTTCCAGAGAGACAATTTAGAAACAGCCTTTCCCCTTCCATCTGGAACTTACTTTTCCCTTCATTAGCTCAATTCTAGTAAATTCAAACATTTCTTGGCTTTGCAAAGTCATTCAGATGCTATCACTTCTCCAGGTAATCATCAGACTTAGTGACTCCTTTTAATACATGATTTCAGTGAACAGTTTTTGAAGGCCTACAACCTTATAGACCTCAGGTGATTAAGACAGGCTGTACCCGAAGCTGCCCACGATGTGGCTCCAAGTGTGGGCTCAGTACTAGGTGTTCAGTGGCACACAGAAATACAACCCCCCAACATCGAGGCCTGCCAGCAGCCTGCCAGCCACTCCAAGACACTGGTTTTGCTTTTCTCCTATTTACTTCCTTTTTTTAGTTTATTTCAAGAAAATTTCAAACTAAAAGAAAAACAGAAATAATACAGTGGACATTTCCATCTATACAACAATCATAACATAGCATCATACATGCTTTTGTATGCATGTCCATTACTTAAATTTATTTTGCTGAGCTATTTAAAATAAGCTGCACTTTACTCCTAAATAACTCAATATGCATTTCTCAGAAATAAGGACATTTTCCTCCCTACAAATCATACTAGTAGTGCATCAACAGAACAGTCTCTACTATTCATTCCATATTCAAATTTCCATACTGCCCAACCAATACTTTTCACAGTATTTTTCACCTAGTGTAGAGCTTAATCAAGTTCTGTTCATGGCATTTGGCTGTTTTGACTGTGCAATATCTTTTAATCTAAAAACTCTTGCTTTTATATTTTTATCAATAACTTCTTTTTTGGTGGAACCAGGATCGAACTCAGGGCCTTGTGCTTTCAAAGTAGAAACAGCTATCAGTAAATTTTGTAGAATACAGCCTGGTTGTGTCTGTCATAAATGTCCCACATTATGCATTTGTCTATTTCCTTATAGAAATTTCTTCACCACTTCTATCTCCTATGAACCAAAGTCTGGATTCAAGTTAAATAGTTTTGGCCAAAGTACATCTACCGTGAAATTCATATTTTATAACATCAAACAACACAAAATGTGATGGTATGTCAATATCTAATTAATGCTAAGCTCAATTATTTGGTTAAAATTGTGGCTAAGACTGTCACATCTTTCTATTGTAAAGATACACATTCCCCCCTACCTTAAATCTATAAATTAAGGGGAGGTTAAAACGTAGGATCAGGGGCCGGGGAGTTAGCTCAGTGGTTCCAGTGCCTGTCTTGCAAGCACAAGGGCCCGGGTTTGATTCCCGGTAACCACATAACAATACTGGGTGTGGAGACCCACCCAGCAGCAACCAGTACCACATACCACAGTGCCGGGCATGGTGGCTCACGCCTGTAATCCCAGCACTCAGGAGGCAGAGGCAGGAGGATTGTGATGTGAGTTTGAGGCTGAGCTCAGGCGCCAGCCTGAACCACAAAGCGAGACCCTGTCTCAAAAAACCTTAAAAAAAAAAAAAAGTGGGATCACATGGCTATCCTATTTTTCCAATCATGTTTTATAATGGGAATAGTATCTCCTAATCATCTTTGCTTCAAATATTTTCACTTAAGACTGTAAAATAGGGAGCCGGGGATATAGCTCAGTGGTTCCGGCGCCTGTCTTGCAAGCGCAAGGACCCAGGTTCAATCCCCGGTAACCACATAACAATACTGGGTGTGGAGACTCCTTGTCTCAAAAAACCTTTAAAAAAAAAAAAAGACTGTAAAATAATGACTTTTCCTAATTCTATCATTCCTTTATTAATTGCTTTTTCATCAAAAATAAAAAAGAGCTCTTCTGATTACCTCTTTTGAGAAGTAGGGAGTTTATCTAACATTCCAAAGCCAACGTTATTCTGTTTGGTCTTCATTTTATATTAAATTTGGTCATGGAGGATTCTTCAAAATGTGACCTGTGACCTTTTGAGATGACGCTTTTTATCTTTGTTTTCTTTGCTTTCCAACTTCATGT
The DNA here is from genome assembly GCA_004026965.1 of Petromus typicus. Taxonomy (NCBI): domain Eukaryota; kingdom Metazoa; phylum Chordata; class Mammalia; order Rodentia; family Petromuridae; genus Petromus; species Petromus typicus. The sequence continues at coordinate 9,517 of PVIR01018148.1, forward strand.
TGTTCTACACTCAAATATTGTCCCTGCTTTAAATCTGGAATCAGTCATTTCTCCAAACAGGTCTGTTTTCATCTATAAATGTTAAATGGTATTAAAAACCAAAGCCTGAGCACCAGGTTACTCATAAGTTACATGAGCCAATCACATAAATGAACCAGTGCTTGAACAACTTATCAATTGTGACACAAAAAACTAATAAACGAGAGCAGCCTAACAGTGTCTAACATACCTTTCAGAAAATTCTCTAGTTTTCTTTGTGAAATACCTTTTAACCAACTCTTATCTTACTCTGTTCAGGAAAAAAGACAATGGAAGGAGACTGATGAACAAATGGTTTTATGGCCAGAGATGGGATTGAGGTCATACATGACATTATCTCTGTGTAAGCCTCTTGTTCCAGTCTATTCCCTCTTTGGGGTTGGAAGATGTCTGATAGTCCTCTCTGTCATCTGCAGTAATTTAAAATATATGCCTTCAGAGCTTTTAGGAGGCACAAGGACAACCACATCTCATTATTTCACAACCAGGCCTTATCCTTGACCAAAAATTACACAACTGTGCTAAACCATCTAACATATCTATATGACATAACTTTAAGATGTCTTAGAATTGAGAATTTTAGGAATTAAAGGGAAATCTCTAGAATGTTTTAAATAGTAAGTATATCCATAAGAGATTGACTTGCTAATAAGAATGCACAATAATTTAAATAGCTATTTATTGATTTAAACCTGTTAATGAAATGCTTATTGTGGAACTTCATAACACACACTGCTGAGCTCTAATTTATTAGTGCATTAAACAAACATGAATTAAAAGAAAACAGCAATAATTGAGTATAAAAAAGGAGACATGATCCAGACTCTATCTTGAGGCCAAATGTAGTCCAGCAGTGCCTCCAGACAAGTGAGTCCACATGGTCACAACTGGGGGCCTGGAGCATCAGGGAGATCTTGCTGGAATGACCAATACATGAGGTGAGACTTACAGGGTCAGATAGAATCAGATACAAAAAGAGAAGGAATAGCTGGCATTCAGGGTCAGGACAGAAAGGCAAATAAAGAGCTAGACTTGGGTGTTGGGTGTTCCACAGATCAGGCAGGAGACCAGAGGACACAAAGACCCTGAGGCAGTGGAAGTGGTTAAGATAGAAGCAATTGTGGACAGGAATGGTGAGAGACTGAAGAGAGCTCGGGTCTACCTGGCAGGTCAAACGCTCTTAGGCTCTTCTCTGAAAGGCAAGTGAGGGTAAAGAGTGTCAAGTTTGAATCATTTATACTTAAATGGACATACCTTGAGGATATCCTCATAAGTGAAATAAATAGGTCACAGATAGGTAAATATCTCATCTTTGGTATGAGAAAATAAAGATGTAAATGAGTTCTAGAATTGTATGTTATATATTGTGAAACAGAAAATACTCAAAGTGTAATAGGGTGAAGGGGGAAAAATAATGAGATTATAACAAAAAAACAAAAGAAACAAATTGTATGTATATAGGGGGTGGTAAAGTGGGTAGGGCTATGGGAAAAAATGAGAATTAAGCTGTGTCTTATACTGGTACAAATCCCCATTGTGGAGTGCAATTCTGATGTGTATATGTAATGTACCAATAAAGATTTCAATTAAAAAAAAGAAAATGAAAATAATTCTAATTATTTTACAAATACAAAATTTAAAAAAAAGAGTGTCAAGTGGAAGAGCAAGAGAGCAGAACGCTACTTGGCTTTGTGGTTTATGATTACTGGTGATGAGATTCAAGCAACTGCCTTGTTCCAGCCTCTATGCCAAATGTTTATGCTATGTAATCCTCATAACAAACCCGTGGGGAAAGTTTTATTTAATGCATTCTGAATCCAGGCACTCTAGCTATAGACCCCACATCCTTAACTGCTGTGCTACGATAACTCAATTCTGTGGTGTATAGAATTAAATGGCTTTTTGTATTAGAGAGGTGTTGTGGGTAGGAGGACAACACAAAGACAACTAGAACACCATCATATTAATCTAACAGGCAATGATTTGGTGATTCAGACTTGGAGGGTTGAAGAAGGAATGAAGAAAGAAAAAAAAAAATACTCCAGGAGGCAATGTTAAAGGGAAATGCTGGGTAATTAATTAAATGTGAGCAGGCTGGGTGGAAAGAAGAGAGAAAATTGAAGGACAACACCCATGCATCTGTCTGAGGATGAACAGCAGGGACATTCACTGAAAATCGTAACGTAGCAAGTGCAGGGGTGTGGTGTGGCAGAGGGGCCCATAGATTGCATCGGTTAATTCTTGTCTTCAGAGACAGGAAGCAGTTAGATGCTGCCTGGCATCTGGAATACTGAGGGATAAATGGTGTATTCTAATAACAAAGCCTGCTGTCCTCAACTACCCTGCTAAATTCCTGCCCTTCAGCCTTCTGACTCAAAGTCAAAGGATTGAAACGGCATTAAAGGCACCTCAACTCAATGTCAATGCACATAACCTTCAAGGAAGACCATTGAGCACCAACAAGACCTAAGAAATCCTAAAATGATACATCAAGGTAAAGCTCTTTGGATTAGAAACTTTCTCCTCACCAGAAAGTTATCACACAACAAAACAGCTTTCCACGGTGCCACCTGTCCTGTCACCACTTGAACACTGATACCAAAGAAGAAAACATTCAAGGTCAGACAGCTAGAGTTCACTACAAAAAACAAAAGACTCTTCCTTTTCCTCTGCCCTTAATAGGAAAATGTATGGCTTCTTCCATTCTCTCACCGTTTAAGAGTCACCTTCGCCTTTCTTGAGGACACAAATACAAATAGTGTCCCTGCAACTACTTCTTCAGAATGGTTAGTGATAATGGGTGATAATTAGTTGTGTTGGGTGAAGCAACATACAAGGAGAAACTTTCACACCTTACATACAGTGAAACAAGTCATTTCAGCTCTAAGTGAGAAGCGGTATCTCATGGAAAAAGGTAGCTGTTCTTAACAGCTCCCCGAACATGCAGAACCATCGACAACTACAGAGATCCTGAGAACCTCTGACAGCGCACTGTCTGATGGGAGAATTTCTGAGGCTCTCACGTCTTGACAGGGCACTCAGAAGAGGCCTCCACTTATAGGGCTGACATAATTTGAGTCATAAGTGACATTCATCAAATGGGAGTTTTGAAAAGCACCTAAGAGACTATGATGAAACCAACTTATAATCATTCTGGTACATAAGTTTTCCTTCTTGGTTGATCCCCAGCTCAGACTTTACCAAGCCTCTCTCTCTCCTAGCACCTTTGTCATTCTTTCTCTACCAAAGAGCTAAAACTAAGTTTTTCTAGAACTAGTAAAACAGAAGGGATGAAAGATGAAAGAATTAACAAATCTACTTTTGCTCTTACTGAGATTTTCTATTTTGATCTGTTACCAAATCTCCTCCTTCCTCCCTCTATATCCCTCTAAAATTAAGTGACGTAAATCTTACATTTTCTTACATTTTTTTCTAAGAAAAATCTTACATTTTTCTGAAAAAAAATAATAATTTTATTTGTATGAAGACTTTGTCATCCTTTTCTAGTATGAGTTAGTGGGTATAAAGAGTGAAACATCACCACTGTTCTATGAGGAAATCTCAGTTCGTGATGACCACATAATTTGTTTAAATATTTTCATATAGGTCCTAATATTATAAGAAATAACTCTAAAGGACACTCGGAGAAGGAGACAAAAATGGAAAAGGGTTTTTCTTTGGCTCTAATTTTGTAAACAAAACTCTCTCCGTTCTCAGTAAACTAAAAATCACTACTTCCACTTTGAAAGTTGTACAGGCCTCAACTCATTTTTAACTTTTAAAATGTTTTTAAATCATGTAATCAAACACATAGTAATTTAACAGCATTTAAAGTGACACTTGAGAGTTAACTGGGGTTTTTTCATATACTTGATAAAATATATGTAACTTAACGGAAAAGACTAAGCTCCTAAGTACAGGGCTAACTTGAGAAGAGACGCGCACCCTCTCGCTCGGCAGCACCTGGCTCACACCTGTAGTAGTCATGACCACGCTTGCCCACTATGTACCTGTCTGCCCACTATTCCTCCACAAGACAGGAAACGTGTGTGAAAGTAGAGACTACCGATTTCTTCTTCATATTCTCTCAGCTTTTATAGCAGCACATACTTTTTAAAATTAATTTGTGAATGAACAGGCATGTAGTTTATCTGCTGAAGAAATCATTCACCAACCATTCCCCAGTAGTCAGGGAACCTAGAGTAACATTTTAAATTATGATATTGTCCTTGCATTCTTTAATTCCCATCTTAATGAAGTAATATGTGTATTAAATTATCTCAAAATCCTTTCTGATGAACCGGTAAAGTGAACACTTATAAATAAATGTTGAAAGACTATGTTATCAGCCATTAGGCCAATAAGCACGATCTCCAGCGGAACTGCGTCTCCACCGTGTGTGCAGTAGTGGGCTGTTAACTGATTTTCAGGGCCCGGGCAGCAGATGCACAGCACACAGGCACACAGCCCTCTCCAGTTCCACAGCTCTCAGTTCCTGTCCTAGGACCGGCACTGCACTCCTCACCCTTACTACACATGCCGGGCCTCACTGCAAAGACCTCTTAGAACTAAATGAGCCTCTACACACTTAACCCATCAACAAACAGCATCTTTAATCCTGTTTGTTTTTGATCTTCCTACTGAAAATCTAAGTATCTGGGTGTAGAGGGCCAGTCTCATAATTCTGGGGGACAAACCTTTCATAATTAATGTGTGGCGACAGCAGTCTAAGGTCTAGGGTCACCCTGTCCCCGAGGCTGGCCATGCCAGGGGAAAACAAGTCCGCTGCCTCTGGTCACAAGCTGAGGCCTCAGAGGTGATACTGAGGGGCTCAAAGCGAGAGTGCATCAGCTGAAGAAATCTTGGTTCTTTGAAGCAGTAATAAAAAAAAGAGAGAGGCTTCACCTGGAGAAGGACAACTTCCTTGTTAGCCTGCTCGTTCAGCCCAGTCCCACGTGCTATCGCAAGAAAGTTCGACACCCTTGGCATTACTGTGAGTGCCAACTGTCCCTTAAGTCGCAGACCGTCCCAAAGCAGGGAGCTGGGGGCCACAGGTTCTTCCCTCCAAGGGATGACAATAGCACATCTCATCCTGGGAGAATAACACTGAGTTTAGGAGGAGCAGAAAGGAAGGACTCCAAGCCCCAGTGGGGCAGGTGGGGACCCGTTCCCGCGCTGAAGTGAATACACAATGACCAAATATGAACACAAGTCTGCCTCTCACGACACTATACGGCGAGGAGCAAAAGGACCACCACAAAGGACTGACTCTGTGCAAAACACACAGTCATTCAGATCCGACTCAGAAATTCTGATTGCTCCATAAACATAATGTCAGGTCTCATGAAAATGCCACCGCCGCTGCCTACTGCAAAGAACAGCAAATGTGAACGGCTGTTGGCACTAAGCACCTTCTGTTGTTGAGTGTCTCAGTTAATATACACACCAGCCCCATGAAGGAGGTATGACTCCACTCTATCTACATGCACAACTAGTATGTTTTAATAAAAATAGTGACTTTAAAAAGTCTAAAAGAAGGTCAGTCCTACCAAGGATAACAAATAGCAAGGTAGAGTTCTTACTGAGATATTTGAGATAAAGAAGGACTATGTGTCAGAGAGGCGCTCCTGGAAATTATGAAATAATGATTTTAAAATGTAACAGGTACTGATAACTACAACTTCTAATACTTTGATGGAACAGAAAAGCTGAAATTCCTGTACTACAAAGTATATAAAACTTCTGGTTTAAGGTATATTTAAATAATGAATAAATTTATAGATAATTGGAAAGAAAATGGCAAGAAAAAAACAAGTATAAATATTTAAGGAGAAATGTTAGTTTTATCTTCTTCTGATTCTCTGATCAAAAAGGACATATAGGTTTATAAAGAAAGCTTATGTGAGGTGGTGGACGGCTTAAATGACTGTATTCAACCTGAGACCCTTGTATGAGGCATCATGTTAACAGAAAGTGACCAAACTACATAACAAAATCACAATGATAGTTGCACTCTGGGGCTGGGGATTTAGCTCAGTGCCATCTTGTGTGCCTCACAAGTATAAGGTCTTTACTTCGATTCCTGATACAAAAAAAAAAAAAAAAAAAAAAAACCACTCCGTAGAGTAGGAAATAAAGATATTTATTTGGGTCAAAATAAAGTGAGTGTAAAAAATAAAGAAAAATATTGGCTACAAACCAGTTTTTTGGTGAGACTGGAGTGAGTTCATGCCTGTCATACTGTCTACAAAATCACCTTCCACAAAAGAACAAAAATTATCTCTATACTTTAACGGTCCATAAAGACAGTGATATAATAAACAACCCAAAGTCAAGGTAACTGACAAGCAACAGAATCCAACTTAACCCCCCAGCACTCTCCCCAGCCCCACACCAACACAGCCTCCCTGTGCGGCGAGGCCAGGTTCCACAACGCTAGGACCTCAGGATGCGTATGCTCTGGACTCATGCTCCCCCAGGAGGAAAGCTCAACAAAACTTCATTCCTCACCATTCCCACTTAAAACTGTTGGAATAAAGGCTTAAGGACTTTCATTACAACTGAGTTCTAAAAACTGCAAAGAAAGCCTCATCTCAGATGGGCTTTCTACAGTGGATGACTTCTGAAATAGATTGTCTTCCTGTGACTCTCATTCATCTAGGTTTATATAAGACTGAGCTTTCATCCTTCAATTCTACCCATGCTGGAAACTTCTGCCACATATTCTGGTCTCCGTTATTTATTGCCCCAACACAACACACACACACACACACACACACACACACACACACACACACACACACACACACAGAGATCCTATTTTTGCACTTACCACAGCATGACACCACTATTCAGTATAAATTAAATTTTTTTAAAGATCTGAACTTGTTATAGGAAAAACCATCACAAAAAATGAGAATGTATCTTTTTGGTGCTAAGGACTGAACCCAGGACCTTCACACTGAACCACATCCCAGCCTCTTTACTCATTTCCAGACAGGGACTAAGTTCCTAAATTGACAAAGCTAGGCTCAAATTTATCTTAGCTTCCCAGAGTGCTGGGATTATGGGTATGTACCACCATGCCTAAAGAAGAATTTTTAAAATATATATGTACAACAAAAACATACTCAACCACATTATATTAACAAATCATCTACTTTTTTCTTTTCAAAAGAAAGCAAGTATAATGTGCCTTCCTTATGTATGCTACTAAATTTAACTAGAGAATAGGTGGATATTTGCTGCTATGTTATTAGAATGCAAAGAAAACTCTTCTCCAAGATTTGTCCAGAACGTAAGTCTCTGGGTTAATCCCAGCCTAAGACTCTACTTGTACCCATGCAAGGTCTACCCAAACCCCATGACTAAGCAGCACCAAGGCTACTGCAGACTGGAACTCAGTAGGAAGACGAGCTCTGTTAATACTCAATGTCTCCACGCAGGAGTAGAATTTGGGCTTTTCTTTTGGCTATGGTGACCTACCAGTGAATGTTGTTAGTAAGAGCAGTATTGAGACTGTCTTTCTAAATAACTGTAACATGATTTTAAAGTCATTTATCAAGAGTATATGAAATGCCACAATAATTATTCTTTAGCATAGAAATGTGTTCAATACCTATTCATTTTATTCTGGCTTTTTATTGACTTGCTTAAAAATCTGTTTTTCAATACTTTGTTCTTCTCTTTCCAGGATAAATGTTCCCAAGTCCCATATTTTAATATAAAAACTTCATCAGAGCCAGCAACCTCAGAAGTTCAATCCCTGGTAACCATGTACAACAATGTGGGGTATAGTGGCTTAAGCCTATTATCCCAGCACTCAGGAAGCAGAGGCAGGAGGATTGCTGTGAGTTTGAGGCTCGCCTGGGCCACCTAGTGAGTTCAGGGCCAGCCTGAACTACAAAGCAAGAGCCTGTCTTTTAAAAAAAAAAAAAAAAAAGAACCTTCACCCTTCTTATTTCAAAGATTTTCAGAAATCCATTGCCAAACACAGGTCTTGGTGCTTTACATTTCAGACCTTTGGTTGCTGCTTACTTAAAGCCCGCGTATAGCAGTTACACTTCTGAAGGGCGCCATTTTGATATTCTCACCCATATACCTCAGCAATTCACATTCAGGAACTCGGGGTTTCATAACCTCAAGTAGTCTGAGCTCCTGTCAGGGCTGTATTCATATTCACTCTTCTTGCACAACTTTAATTTTTCCAGCTCATTTTCTTCTTTGTCACTTTTTGTTACAATGAAATACGAGAAATCTATCATTTCAATCCGATAAAGTTTACATAAATATTAATTTTACAAAATATCATATTGTCTAAGCTTCAACCTATTATTCTGGTTCTTTAGAAAAATGTTGAAAAGTCATTTTTAAAATATCCCAAATACTGTGTTAATTCCTGTATATAAAGCAAAATAAAAGGATTAATGGCTGCTTTATCATCTTAAAATGTAATCACGCCTCCCAGCATGCTAAATCCTGCAGAAAGAACATTGCTGTTAATAAAATTAATATCTTAATTGAAAGAAGTGACTTATACCATAACTAGAAATGAAATATAACATTTCTCTCAAATGATTTCAATTTCACATAAAGGAGACATATATAACTTTTCTCTAAAAAGAATCAAGAAAAATATTTAAATATTAATTCAGATCAGCAGAATACTAAACTGAGTGAATTACCCTCCCCTCCCCTTTTTCCCCACTCTCTTACAGAACATCACGTTCTTTCTTACTGCCTTGATTAACTCAGGAACACAATTATACCCCACATGTCTGTGTCACTGTTTCTCTGTGTCAAATGACATTCTATTGTCTACCCACATCTCTAACCTCTCTAATGAATATTCTCTCTGCACTCACACTCTTCCAAGTTTAGTATCATCATCTCTTGGTTACATAAGCCAAAAAGACAAAATTATCTACACTTTCAGTGTGGAACTTAGAAAAGTTAAACATCCTTCCTAAGTTTACCTAACCAGTGGACGGGTGATATGAGCACAAAACCATCTGGCCACAGCCCATTCTTGAGGAAATCAAATTACTTTCCTACAACTTCACAGGTCTTGCTGGTGGGATCAGGATTTGCATTCATACTTTCTTCTGCTCTGACTTATGCTCTCTGTGTACTGCATGCGTACATGTATGTCTATCACTGGCCTTGGAGTAGGCTACATTTAGGGCAAAGAACAATGACTGAAAAACCTCAATTTTGTAACAATACAACCTGGTACATTTCATAGAAAATCTATGATTAAAATGATGAGACATCAGTTAGTACAACAACCAACCTATAGTTGCCAAGGAAAGTTTCTTATTCTAAGAACAATGGTTTTGTGGAAGATGAGGAATATTTCAGAGACAGGAAAAGAAAAATGAGTGCCTATGTCATTTATTCTTCAAAGCAAAACTTTTTCAAATGAATAAATGCAATAGGACCAAAAAGGTTCAAGCAAAGCCATCCCTGGTAAATCAGAACAATGGTTTCCCATTCAAGGCACAAGGAACAACCTTTGCCAAGGGCTATTTTAAAAATCACATGGCAGATCTCAAACAGAGGAGAAGGGAAAAACGAGAATCAAGATGTGTCACGTACGGTGCATGCTGAATGTCCCTTAATGTTGAATGTGATCATAATGTATATATAAAATGTACCCATAAAATCAATCTCCAACTCCAACCTGATAATAAAAAATAGCATAGCACATATATTAAATTAAAAGGAAGCTACTTTTGTAGAGCTCGGTGTTCTTCTGAGCAAGCTTATGTGAAACCTATTTTTAAAAGATGAAGCATTGTTCTTACATATTTAACTTTTTTCCTTACTCGGCTGCTATGTTTATTAACATCCCCTCAAGATCACAAAATTTAAAAACTCCTACACGAAATACAGGCCAGGACCACCTCCACACAAGAACAGCTCATCATGACTCACACTGAGCACACAACTTCCTGAAAAAGTCTCCTCTTGGCAAGTGCTGGGGAGTCACACAGAGCCAGCAAGGGCGAGTGGAGGACATGGACCGGGGCTGCAGTGCCTATCAATGGCCTTCTTCAATCACTCTTGAAAACGGTGACATTATTTACCTGAACTGTCCACAAACAGATCCTCCTAAACATTCCAGGCAGGAATACTCACTAGTTCCCACATTCTTACTAGTAGAGGATTATTAGTTTAATGTTCCTCACCGTGATCACTCTGATTTTTAAAAAAAATCTCAGTCAGTAGTTCTCACCACATTAAGTGCATTTAAAAACTAGATAAAATATAACTTTCACTACTCAAAGAAAAAAGGGTACAAGAAGAAAAGACAGTTTATCTAGCATCAAATTATTACATAAAATGTCCTCCTTTTATAACATCTTTTTCTGATTGCAGAAGGTTTCAGTACAAGTTCTCAGACATCTAAATTAAAACAAGCTGAAATTCCACTGAAAGGAAGTGATACAGATCTCATTACACAAGAAATTTCATTATGATTAAATTAAATGTCTGGAAAAAAGAATGATTCCCAAATCCTGGCAGAAAGCAGAACGAGAAAGTTTACACTACTCTGTACAATTTATTTAAAACAACAAATGCTTCCTAAATAAATCATAATTTATGTGGCATATAGTATTTTGCCCACAAACTATCAAATAGACAATGAAAGGTAATCTTATACTCAAACTATTTGTTCAGTCTTCAACATGCTTATCAAGTGTGCCTTCTCGGTTTGCCAGAGATTCCCACAACAACAGAGAATAGTCATACTCCAAAGGTCCCAGCTGTGAGAAGCTGTGCTATCTACCACACATCCAGAATTTATCATGTGTTAATTTTGCCTTCTATCCCATCAGGTGATAGTCATGTTTGCTTTAATACAATAGGTGACACAAATTATTTACTGTGATGCCAGCCTCTCTCCTTTCCACATCTCTCACAGAGCCTGTGACCACCAACAGCATAACGGGAGAAGCCGAGGAATGACGGGATACCAAAAGGAAGAGCTTGTTCAACAGTTCCTTGTTTAAGTCAATATGAGGCCAACAGAAAAAATGAGTTGTGGAAGGCTAGGGGAAATGGAACCCAGGCCACAACAACTGTGAGAATAAGGACCCAAGATGTCAGACACATTTTAGAGAAGACACTAACTGTCACATACAGGACAAAAGCAAAGCGCTAGAGTCAATTCAGTTTCCTGAAAGGCCAAGATCATCAAAGCTAGCACCCGATTCCACTTCAGTCGGCCTTACAAAGGCATTATTCCTCAATGGTTGTCATCTGCTGGTGTAAAAAAGTACTGGAAGAATTTGAAAAGTAATTGGAACACCTGTATATGTCTTACTGTGTCAGGTACTCTTCTAGGCAATCTTATTCAGTCCTCACAAGAATCCTCAAATTAGTTATTCCTATTTGACAGATGAGGAAATGGGCAGAAAGAGGTTAAATAGACAACCACTGTCATGCAGTCAACAGGGAAGGGACAGAGACTGCGACGAGGTCAGCTTGTCTTCATAGCTACAGCTCTAAATGCCTCAGTATACTTTTAGGCCAGCTAATAGCATAGAAAAAAAAATTACAAGACTGGCCACTTCGTTACTTTCTGTATAGCTTTGAAAGAGTTATAAAAAATAAGTAGTATTATGTATATTTTATTAAACAGTAATCCCATCTTGATGTATATTCTTCCTCAAAAATCAATTATGAATTTCACATACTTTGACACAACTGTAAACTGTGTACCTCGTAAACATCAATCATAGAGCAGTAGGAAAACATTATTATTAAGCTTTTACTATTGTGTGTACATAGCTCATAGGAATTTACCTACAAAATGACTAAGCGGTGACACCAGAGAACTGTTGCTGCGTGGAAGAGTCTTTGATTAGGGGCACCACAAGGATCCACTGTGAGGGTGAGCTCTACACTAAGGACAGTAACTCTTCCCTGCTGGAGACAATGCACAGGCTTCCTTCCATGGTCACAGCATGCGTAGAACTCTGATTCCTCCAGACAAACAGAGACGCCCACGTTCATTTAGAAAGCCAGAGCGCTGCAGAAACATGCAGTCATTGGGGCTGGGGAGTTAGCTCAGTGGTTCCTGCACCTGTCTTGCAAGCGCAAGGGCCCGGGTTCGATTCCCCGGAAACCACATAACAATACTGGGTGTGCTGTTTAAAAGGAAGCTACCAGCAGCAACCAGTACCACACACCACAGTGCCGGGCGCGGTGGCTCACACCTGTAATCCCAGCACTCGGGAGGCAGAGGCAGGAGGATTGTGATGTGAGTTGGAGGCTCAGCTCAGGGCCAGCCTGAACCACAAAAGCAAGACCCTGTCTCAAAAAACCTAAAAAAAAGAAGAAAAAAAAAAGAAACATGCAGTCACTAAACACCAGTAGGCAACCTGCATTTGGCAGAAAACACCGGGCTTAAATCAAGTGCTCAAAAGAAATCAAGTGATATAGCACTCCACTTCAAAACAGAGACTTTAATTTGAGCAAGTTCTTAAGATCTGGGCTTCAGAAGACTGGAATATGTTGTGCTTCCTCCAGTACTGCTTCACCAAGAACTGTCCACCTTTTAATCTCATCGTGATCCTCACTGGCTTCCTTCATCAAATTAACTGCACAGCAGCCAATATTACCAACCTGATATCTAAAATGTCACATATGGTATATTCTCTTTATTTGGTGTATTCTTTTTACTGTATTTTATTTTATTGGATTTTATTATTGCATTTATGTATTTATATGTTATTCTTTTTTTCTTTTTTTCTTTTGTGTGTGGTACTGAGATTGAACTCAGGACCCTGTGACTGACAGGCAGATGCATGGCCCCACTGAGCTACATCCTCAGACCTTAAAAACAAAATTTCATATGTCACAAATTTATTTCCTCACAATCTAGAAAGTCCTTTACTTCGACCACAAAACCTCCCACCACAGTGAACCTAACACAACCCAATCTAACACTGTAGGATCAGGTGGCTTTGGTGGATACTTCTACCTGTACTTGTCATTTTACCATTTAAAACAGTGGCATTCCATTACTGGCTATGAATAAAATGTCTACCAAAGCTACTGTATGTCTGTAGGGATGTCATTTTCCATTTTAAACTCCTTCTCAATACTATAATCCATTGTTTGTTTTATGTACTAACAGGCTGAAATAACTGCAACTTAGTTTTTAATAGGCCACCTTTACAAGCGAAGAGCTTCCCTCTTAGAATTTCTGTCTAATCACTAGCCAACTCCTCAAAGGCCTCTTCAGAAACAGACAGGAAAAGAAATCTGTCCTGTGTAAGACACTGCACAGCATTCAGCAGGGCTTACAAAAGAACCCAGGGACCAGGAAAACTGCTTGAAAATGCTAAAACCCAACATAGCTGCCACAGCATTGAGAACTCCTGGTGGTGGAGAACTGAGTTGTCTCTGTAGCCTGGACAGAGATGCAACAATAACCACATGCTAAATAAACAACTAAATTAATAAACTCCTTTCATTACTTTGCTACTACATAGGAAAAAATGACTTTGTCTTAAAAGACAGATTGGCTTTTCTCCACAGTGGAAGTTACGGAAACTGATCATGTAGAGGACTGAAAAAGCAAAGAAAAAGATGAGGCAAGACAGTGCCAAAACTATAGGGGCAGAAACAGCAACACCAGGGATGACAGGGCATATGAAAAGCTGAGTGACAGAGAAAAGAAAAGGAAGGCAGAAGATGCCCTAGTCCCAGTTAAGAAGATGTCTACACTGTGGGACAGCAAGTGAAGGCATTACGGACACACCTTGTGCCCCCATCCTGCCAGTGGTGTGGTGACCTGGTAAAAGCATGAACCATGAAGCTTCCTCAGAACTGCTTGTCTGACCTCCAGGACTGTTTGGCATTGTGACTACACCTTCCTACATTTATAGCATTAGCTCACTCTCTGTCTCTCTCAAGAAATAAAGATGAAGGACCGGGGATTTAGCTCAGTGTCTCCTGTGCCTGCCTTGCAAGCACAAGGGTCGACGATGTTCGATCCCCAGTAAACACATACAACAATACTGGGCATGGAGACTCACACCCACCAGCAATCAGAACCACATACCACAGGGCCAGGCCTGTGGCTCAGGCCTGTAATCTTAGCCCTCAGGAGGCAGAGGCAGGAGGACTGCTGACCTCAAGGCTGAGCTTTGGGCCAGCTTGAAATACAAAAGCAAGACACTGTCTCAAAAAAAAAAAAAAAGAAAGAAAGAAAGAAAGAAATGAAGGTGATATCTGATTGTCCTTCCTTACTAAAATTGTCCCTTAACCTCATCCTAGTCAATAAAATCCAGTCTCAAAACCACTACTGCATGGCATCTCAGAATTTTTTTTTAAATGAGAGTTAAAATATGAATGAGCAAATCCTTAGCTATCATAAAAATTATTAGGTAGATTCTCTTATGCAACAATGATTTCAGATAAAATGTTTCATTATTGTTTTTAAGTAAAAGAATGTCACTATACTATGAATCCACCAATAGAATTACAGACATATTATGAAGTTAATCAAGAAGGAAAGCAAATGAACACTCAATCCCTAGAGTAATGTGTGTACATGTACATAAAGGTTTATATGTGAGGAAATATGCACAACAAATTTAATAATAGTTATCTCTGGCATAGTGAGATTAACTTGATTTCTAATTTCTTAGTAAATAGAAACTTCTTTTATAAGGAGTACTCTTCTACAGATATGAACAATAAAATCCTTTCTACTATTAAAAAAATACATATATGAGGGGAAAAAAACATGAGAAAATAAACATCTGTCATCAACTCCATGAAGAAACAATGAGTTTCCCCCATGTCTGGTGACCCTGAGAGGAGTGTGGTCTTTCTGTCCTGTACAACAAACCTACTGACAAAGGCCTCTTTAGTGAAGGCTCTGCTGCCTAAGGTATTGGTTTACAGTACTAACATAAAGATGATTTCTTTAAAATAAAACTTTCAACCTCTTGGACATGTAGAAGAATTCGGCAAATTGCTGCTACTGGAATATGGGTGTTATATGGTATCTAACTCACACACTTCACAGGCTTAGCAGTTTTATTGGTATTTAAAACATATTCCCCATAAAATATACCTACTGAAAACATATCTCCCACAAAATATACAAGCAGAATGTGCATAAAGAGATTATATAATAAATATAAATATATACAAATATATAAATATATGCTTATGTTTATATATTTATATATATGTATAAATGTTTACATATATAAATATATATATTTATATACATTTATATAACAATTCTTACCAGTATGATTCAATTTGAAATAAAATCTTTCAACCAACAGGAAGGCCTTTCATCCCCCCAAAATCAACAAATAACACTTCTAAGCAAAGGTCACACTCACACCCTCTGAGAATCTGTGATACAGCGATAAACTAGATTCAACACCCCCGCTCAGTGGGTTTAGACCTCATTGGGGAAACAAACACAAATGTGAGCTCATTAAGAGTTCAAGTATAGTGTAGAGGTGAGGAACGTATGTACATGGTTCTCAGAGAGCTCAAAGAAAGTCACAAAGGTTTTCCAGTGGTTTAGGATGGGTAGACTCTTTTACTAAGCACCTAAAGGCAAAGAACTGGGTGAAAGGTCAGAATTATATAGATCTATCAATGCAGAGTCTGCCAACAGACATACACAGCCACCCCACGCTCTCAACCACTGCATGTCATTTTCGCATCGTTACTAGGTGCTGTGCAAGGTAACGAACGGATAAGACATGGTCTCCAGTCATCAATGACCTTAGAGCCCACTGGAAGAGAGAAACAGGAACAGATCATCACAGCACAGTGTGGACAAGTGCTCCAACAGGGGTGTGTTTGTGATAACAAAGGTGACAACAATGGCACAGTTATAATTACATGTGAGAAACAGGTTAGCAAACAAGGAATGAAGTGTGAGCCCTGCGAGACTAGAGAAAGTTCACTTTCTAAGACACTGTGATGTATCCTTTACCATTTTACCTGCATTTGCCCTGTAGGCTTATCCTATGAAATCAGTACTGTTCTCCTTCTTCTTGGTGAGGTACATGTGGTTAGAGAGGTAAGTAATTTTTTCAAAGCTTAACTCACAATAACTCATCAAGTTCAGTTTTGAAAGTAGATTAAATGTTTTACTTGGAGTTTGATCTGCATCTTGATTAACTAGACCTTTAGTTTCCTGAAATGTGATCTCCTCAAGATCTTTTTAGGCCTTACATCTGTATTTTCTCTATAAAATTTCTATTTCTTCAAGATGTTCACACGATATCAGCATATTTGTTATATCATTAGCCAGCATTTGTAACTCCCTAAAATTATCTCTCCTTCCTCTATTTTTCAAGAAATTCAATGCTGCACTGGACAAACTACAGAGAAAAACTCATCGTAGTACTTTCAATAATCTGAAGTTGTTTTATATGAATAGATATTCCTTTACTCTATGTGTACAAGTTACAATTTTAGGAAACCCCCAAAGACTATCAAGAGGCTCTGTGGAGGGAAAAGCATGGCACACTACAATCACACAGTGTAATCACAAAGGGCAGCACACTTTGTTGCCACGTTAGGTGAGAACTATACATACACCCCTACCATTGATTGCATACTTGATATTGACCCTATATTCTTCTAGAAAAGTCAGTGCTAATAGTTGAAAGACTTTAATGCAGTATCTATGAGCTGTTTCTAAGTCTTCAAATATTAACAGGAAGAGATGAGAAATTTCCCCTTCTGCATGCACAATGAACTATTACATCCTACAAAGTCTTGACTTTGGGGCAGCCACTGTATGAGATCTCCATTTAGTCAGTCACTGGCACAGCTGACAAGATAACTCTAAACTATGAAAGCACGCACACGAATATGGAGTCTTGCTGGAGAATTGTCACTACCATGAAGCAACTAGTTACACAGACTTAAGTGAGCTGTGGGATTGATATTATACACGTCTTCACGGACCTAGGCACAGTCTTTTGAAGCAGCTATCTTTACCATGATGTGAGGAAGGGATGGCTCAGGTAGCAGGTTACAGCAGCACAACAAGGACTTTCTGGTCTCTGCATTTACAGATTTAACATCTTACACAGAACTATTTGTTAGTGTTGTTGCTGTGTAGCTAAATGCCCAAGAAAACAGAGTCCATGACTTCTTTCTTCACTTTCTCAGACTTATGCAATTAATAAAGGCTTTTCTTTGCCCTGCTGTTTTATGTAAATGAAGTTTCTCTTATAAAGGCATCTGTTTTATGGCAGGGACTCAAGAACAACTGTGTGGCCCACTTATACATAAAATCAAACAATCAGCAATAAGACATGAGATGCAGTACTTAGTGAAGATTACTAGGCTATAAATATAAATCAGACCACTGGGGAAAAACACTGCTCTAAAAGCTGGCAATATGACAAGGGAAAGGTAATTTACGCAGGCTGAGAACCTACCAGTGGCTAAGCCACTGGAGCTACCAATTTCCCTACTGTGTTACAGAGCACTGAGAGGCACCTAATGTCCAGTCTCTTTCTCCTGATCTCCAAGTTATGATTATTCATCTGTTTCCCAATTTATGCACCAGTGCACCATGGGATACTCCAGCAGCATCACAAGGATACTGAAGGATATTGCAGATTTTCAAAGAAATTGCAGAAACAGGATCTGTTGGATAATTCAGTTGTCAGATGGAATCAGGATCAACTTCAACCTTATTTTAAACTGTGAGTCTTTCTTTGTGAAGTTGGACACTGAGCAGTTGCTGTGGTTGACAAGTAAACGTGGCGCAACAGTCAAGGCAGCTCAGAACACAGGAGTGTGGAGGCGAGTGGTCTAATCACAACACTTAATAAAGTAAATAAAAATTAAAATAATTTCCTCTAATTTATATGGTTCTTTTCCAAACTACTATCCTGTTAGGACAAAACTATGTATTAGGTTTCTTAGAACTGATGACTTTAAAATAAAATTGCTGTGGTGTTAGTTTTGGCCTAAGAACAAAATGGGGGAGGGGAGAGGGGGAGGGGGAGGGAGGAAGATGGAGGGACAGGGAGGGAGAGGAAGGAAGGGGAGGGAGGTGGGTGAGGGAGGGAGGGGGAGGGAGGAGGGAAAGTAGCACATGGAGAGTGGGGAATATGAGTGAAAATGAATCTCCCTGTGTTGAGGGGGCGTTGAGAGCTTGCTGCCTCCTGCCTCCTATGTCACGGACTGCTTCTTCTCTGGGACACCCCCTCTGCCACACCACCCTGCCTTGCAGCCAGCTGACTATGTACTAAAACCTCTACAAACCTTTCATTCTTTAACTTGTATCAAGTACTTTGTCCTAGCAAGGAGAAAGTAACTAAAACAACATACAGACATTTTTGTATGGATTTCTTATATTAATGCATTTAATCTGTAAGTAGGTTATTATGATTTTTCTCTTGTATTCTATATATTATAGAATAACCTGGGGCCTTATAGGTACAAATCTTCAAGAAAATACTTGTGAAATTATGGGGTTTTAAATCCTATGAAGTATCAGTAAAGACAGTGTATGCAAATAAGTGCATAAAGGAGGCAGTAAAACGCCAATAAAATCAGAGAATTTTTTTAAAAACCACTTGACTACCATTTGTTCAATCTCTTGAGACAAGACAACTTGCTCATATACATCCACACCCATGTGTGCCATACCAGAGAATTAATAATTTCCTAGCCATGGGTGCCAATGTTATTGTACTAAATGATAAATACCAGTGGCTAACCTAGCTGGATTACCATGCTAGTCTTTAGTGGGACTGCAAAGACAGAACTGAAGTGAGATCATCTGCCAGTGTGACAGTTTTAACTGTTCAGGCCAAGCTTGAATTATATCTCTGTCCTTCTCAGTAAGGTCAACTAATACACCATAAGGGAAGAAAAATCAAAGGTAAGGCATAAGAATATGCTTTTGAGAAATAAGAGAGGTAGCAGGACATTTGATTTTTTAAAAAAATCTGAGCAGGTGCTTTGCAAGAAAAAGCACTTTTGATCTCTCAAAAGAAACTCAACACCTCCGAAAAGGGATTTAGACAGCAGGAAATGGCCACAGCTGTCAAAAGTTTGACCAGAGCAGACCAAATAATCTTTGAAGTAATGAAAGTAAAACAAAGACTGTGAAAACTGAGTATCATACTTTCCAAAGATATGTTACTCCAAAAACCCTCTCCAATGGGACATGAGTGGACTGCAGCAGAAGAGAACACAGGGTTGGGATGAGGGCCATGGAGGCAGAGATGTGTGTCTGAATTCTGGCTCCAGCATGGATGAGCTGCAGTCTCCTAGTCACTTTCTTTGTGGCTGAGACAAAATACCTGATGCCTTCAACTTAAAAGGAAGAGAGGTCTATTTGGGCTCATGTTCAAATCCGTAGTCAAATCACTCTAAGGAAGAATGGCAGGACGCAGGGGCACGATGGTGGAATAGCTGATTACCTCTGGGGAGACAGGAGGAAGTTGGTAAAGGGAGGAGCTGCGGAGGTGAGGAGCTCACCTCCCAGGTGAGGCCCTAGGGCCCTGCCTCTTTCCACCAGACCCCAACCCATAAAAGCAAATCAACAACAAACCCCCATAATCCAATCACCTCCCGCAAGCCAAGCCCACAAGGCTCTTCCAGACGTCTAGATAGAAACCACAATATGAGGAACACCAGGCAAATGATAAAATCTCTCTAAATTCAGATGAGAGTGATAACAATACCCATCTTTCCGGGTGGCACGGAGACTAATGAGCACATGCACTGAAGGGTCACAGGTTAGCAGCTGAGCATGGATCTTTTCCCCTCACCTTACAAGTTCAGCTCTAAAATCTTCAAAACTAATTCCTTTAAGTTTGTTGAAGAATTTCATCTTCTAGCAGAAATTCTGATATTAACTTCACCTAGCCATCCCGCACTAAGCAGAGTGAATCCTAGACTCGCATCCCTTGAGAATCAGCATCTGTGTATGTGAATGGATTTGGCTCCTCATTCACCTTTATAGCCTCAACCTTACCCTTCCACTCATCACAGGAGGGCACCCCTTACCCCAAATCTGAAATCCCCAACATCCAAAGCTTCTTAAAAGAGTACACCTGATTTTGGATTTTTAGATGAAGAATGTTCAACTAGTAAAATTTCTGCAAATATTCCAAAACCAAAACAAAATCCCCAAACTGAAAAATTTCTGGTTCCATTCATTTTTGCTAAGTGTTACTCAAACTAGACACTTATACTTTCCTTAGTGGTTTCTGTGTTCTTAGCTACTGCCCAGAAAACCTATCTGACCCAGACCCTGTCCTGTAATTTTATGTCATATATCATTTTCCTCTTCCTTCTACCTCAACAATTAGTTCAAATAAGAGCTTCTGGAGTTATTCTCACTCAAGATCACTGAGTAGTAACCAAATGCCCCCTTCCTTTCTTCTTCAGGAGAACTGTATCTCCATTTGCTAGAAGATGGAGTCAACGTATTTATTTTATTAACAAGGGCCATCTTACTGTTGGATGCTAAGCTATTACTCTAAATGTCTGTGCATGGCGTGATTGAATGACGGCCAGTAAGTGTGACACAGACATGAGTAATCACCCTGATTTCTTCATTGTCTTGGTTCTTTGATACCAACCTGATATCCACAATATTCACTTCAAACAAAAACCAGCAATGACCTCGTAATTGTCAAATCTGAGAGCTGATTTCTGGTACTTCCTTTCATTAGCGTGATATATAATATTACTCTAGAATTACTGTCATTTTCTCTGGTCTTCAAGACACTTTCTCCTGGATTTCTTTGTATGCCACTGACCATATGTAACAGTTTTGCTTGCTGCTTCCTACCTAACCTTCTGTTTCCTGAATGTCACTCCGCCGGTTCTATCTGTAACCTTCCCTTTCATCAGTGACACATCCCAATCATTACTTCAGTGACTCCCAAATAAGGCCATGCCTCATCTGCATTTCCTACTGATGCTGTCACTTCAAAAACAGATACTATATCCCCACAACCACCCCAAAAAAGGAAAAATCTTTCCTTCCTCTTAACCTTAGTTAACAGAGTCTCTAACATTGAAGTTTCCTCTGCTTTCTAGACTGGTCATTACCAGTTTCATTCACAAACTCATTCATTCTGATATCTATATGCCTACTACTATGTACCAAAGTAAGATTCCCCACTACTTCAGATATTCTGTTAGTAAACTAAAAGTGACCAGAAGAGACTGTTTTCTTATCAAGAAACTCTGCTTTTTGGAGAAGAAGATGGAAGAGGGAGATAAACAATGATGAACTTATCAATTAAGTATAAATGTCAGAGGGAAAGAGAAATATATTAGTTATTACACTCAATATTTATTGATAAGAGATATCAATTAATTAACTGTCACATCGTGGTAACATGGGAATAAAGGAAACCACTGTCCCTAGAGTGGACAAAGGTCTAAAGTAGACAAAAGATTTACCCATAGCATATGTGGGGGATGAGCATTATAGACAGAAAAGCAGCCAACTGAAAGGCCTTAAAGCAGATAAGCCTGATATACTTAAGGAATGTCACAGAGATGGAGTGGCCGAGTAGAAAGATTATCTACCTCAAAGCTGTCATAAAGCAAATTCAGTCTGTAATGGAATGAGATACCCCTGAAATACAGTGCCTTACATACTGCACAACCTGATATACCTATTTACTTCACTTAGAACTCCCACTGATCTCCAGTACATCTATCACTTTCTCATTTAAAGTTTCTAATCCCAAATCATGGCCATTATGGAATCTGTTTAAACAATCCTGAAATCTGTTAAACAATGCCAGCATTCACCTCAGCAAATAACAGGTTGTTTGTATCAACAATGCATCATCATGTATAAAACTTCAGGGCAATATCATTTAACCAAAGGAAGGAGGTAAAAGTGTCTATGCAGTTCTCAGAGAGCCAAGAGAACTCATAGTTAGGAAATACTGGTATTCACTCCTTGTAATTAATATTTATAAAACACCTTTGTGAATTCAGACTTTACATATAATTCACAAATAGAAAGCTATCATTATCATACCAGCCAAACAGAACCCCACACAAGTTCTATTACCTCGAGACCTTCCTCCACCCCTGGGTCTCCAGGGGCAGGACTGGCTTCCTATTCTATCACAGTGAAAGACAGAGAACTCTCCCTTCAGCTCAGGGAATGTCAAGATGAATCCAAAATCACATCTGCAACCATTTACCATTTAGTGAAAATTTACCATATGTTTCTACCAATCACCTATGCATATACTCACAGTAACTTTATGAGAAAAATAAGCATGATTTTACCCATTTCATCAACAAGAGAACTGAAGATTAAAGAACTAAGCAACTGGTCCCAGATCGCCTAGCTTTAAGAATGATCCTTCGATCATTTGAAACTCTGCAACTGAATTTCACTTGAAGCTTTTTATTGGTGCTGTAAACTGATTACCAGGCTATAAAGTTACAGCACATAATGTTTAACCTCATAAACTCTCATTTAATTCTATTCTGAACTGCTATATCATACTTCCTATCTCTGCCCTTGAAATATTTAGAAGGCTATGCTGTTGGGCACCATGGACAAAATGCCTAGAGGCCATTCGCTATTTAGGGATCTGTGAAAATACCTTGGGCCTTTAGATTTTTTTTAATATACTACCTAAATTTAGAAAATTTCAGAGTGTCGCTTATCACAAATGCCACAGATACAAGAACAGATACTCAAGGGGAAAGGGTGGGTAGGGGGAAGTAAAGAAGGAAAAGAAAAAAATGTATGGTTAAAAAAAGGAAACAAAGCTTATATATATAGGGGATAGGGGGTTGTAGGGAGAGTAGGGGAATGGGAAAAAGATGAGAATAAGATGTGTCATGTACTGGTATAAACAATGTTGAATGTGATCATGATGTATATATAAAATGTACGAATAAAATCAATTTTTAAAAAGCACAGATACTCAATTTATCATTCATTAAAACAATTATATTAAAAATGATTTCTAGGTTAGATCTGTCTTACTTTAAGGAAAATATATCTCCACATATGCCTAGTGATTGCAGAGAATCATAACTACTTAACATGCTACTTATAGACAAATAATATCAAAATCAAAATTATATGTAAAATCGCCCATATTTTATACCAAAATAATCTTCAATGTGAGGCATGGGTAGAGACTTGAGCACTCTACATGATTTTGAGATTGAGATTCCAAATGCAAAAGAACCAAGGTGTCCAACCCACTCTGGATAACCAATTCCTCACAACTTTCTGACATCTAGCTAGTTACCTGGGCTAAGAAATGGACTAAGAAAAAAAAAAACAACTGTAAAGAAATATATGTCAAAGAAGGCTGCCCTGTCATTTGAGTCGGTATATATATATATTTAATACCAGGGATTGAACTCCGGACCTTGCACTTGCCAGGATGGGGCCAGTACCACTGAGCTAAATTCCTAGCCCAATAATGATAATTCTTGGACTTTTACATGAGGAGGAAAAAGTATAAGTGGTATAGGCAGCTAAGAGAGATGGAAATTAATGCACAGTCTCAGTGGGACTGAGTCTTCAAGAAAGTCAGCACAAACAAAGACATCAAAATTGTGTCTAAAGGTACATCTGAGGAAGGACAAACCTCAAGAAGATGATACAGATGCCAGGCATACAGCTTTGCTAAGAGAAACAGTAGTTTATAATTTACTGTAGATAGCACCACCTGGCCTAGTCAGTCCATGTGGGTGACCAGAACACCTGGACACTTCCTCAAAATGCCTTTGTCCTTTCCATGTACCTCAAGGCTACAGGACTGTTTCCTAACCGGATCAGCACTAGCTAAGCTGCTACATTTATGATCCTACAGGTGACGGTAGCTTTAGCCATGTTGTATCCATGTTGTGATTTTGTGTATAAATTATCCTTGACAAAGGGCCTCAGTGGCCACCTACTCAGGAACGCTCCTGGAAATCCAGGAGCTGTTTTTTTCTCATTTCCCCTAAAACTCTCCTCATTTCTTCCTCTGCTTTGAGACTTCATCCCTCAATATTGTAGGAGCATGAACTTGGCATGTTTGACATCTAACGCTTTGGGAGTTATATTTCTCCTATATCAAGAGTATATATAAATATTTAGCCACAAGAATCTCTAGCTACCCTCAGTGCAATAGTAAAAAATTGGAAAAAGTCTGAATTGTGCAGTCCTGTGCAACTGTTTATTAGATCTACTAGGATGTTGATGAAATACTAAGTAATGAGAGCTGCTGAAC
>PVIR01018149.1:0-33846 GCA_004026965.1 Petromus typicus
CTTGATAATTTCTTCTACATCAAAGGAGCTAAGCTTATTTTACAACATTTTAAACTTAATTTATTATATGATTCACATGTCTGAAATTCAAGTTGGCTGACATCCTCAGTCATAACTTGTGTTTGCACTATAGTTGATGTGAACAGAGTAATATCATAGCTTTTATATCGATGAACCATAGCTCTACTGAGAACCTCTGAGATATTTGCATCTTGATATTACACGCAGAAAACTACTAAGTGGCTCTCATAAATGTGTGACTGGAAGTGACAGTTGTTTAGGATTTTTAAAAGATGAGATGAGCTCGTGTGAGGTGCTGTGCTGTGTTTCAGTTGCTTTGCATCTCCCTCATCTGTTCCTTCTGGGTAAAGAAACAAGCACTCAACTCCAAAAGGTCAAAAGTTTAAAGTGGTAAACATGTGTCCTCAAGTTCATGACACACCGAGGCCCAGAGACAAGAATTTCTAGGGACCTTGTAGATCTCCAGCCTTCTTCGATATCTCACAGCAATCCAGTTTCTCTCTATGGCAACCTCCCTATTCTATTTCTGACCCTATTTCTCCCTATTCTATTTCTGACCCATCACAGAAGTGGCTACTTTTATGTACAGTTTGGAGTAGCTTTCATCTCATTTTTTAATACAGATTTTTCAAAGGTCCTCTGTGTCTTTCATTGGGATAATAATGTAAAAGAATCACATGGTAAACACTGTGATGAGAAATTTTAGATACAAGAATGCATTTAAAAGGAGGTAATAAACTTTCTCTACATATTTTAAAATATGTTCTAATCATATTGCTTCAAATAATTTTTGGGTGTGGGCTAGCAGATTTCGATAGCTATAAATATAAAGCTATATTCTAATTTAATTTTATATGATATAAATATGATACATAACTTGCATATTTCATGGTTCTGGCCTCATCTATTTTTATAATGTGCTTATAAAATAAAGTGGCATACTTTGAGCTCTTAACTATAAGCTAAATGTTGGTACTTTTAAAAAAATAATCACATTTATTTTTCATATCACTGTATATTTATTATTTAAGTCTGAGGAAACTTGCAAACCTGTTAGGTTTTAGCTGACAGGCCTCTTAGATTTGAAATTTTATTAAAATAATGAGGGAAGATTGTCAGTCCAGTCATTGTATAACAAATAGTAAGACTATCAGTAATCAGAAGCAGTCATGTAATCTCATCAGCACACTCTTCAGGGTTTTATCTAAAACTATACCAGATGCTGAGCTGGCTCTACCCCTTGTGTCTGTTTGATTCAGAATTCAGAATGTGTTGCTCGTTGATATCTGAACCCTCAATGTCTGACACTGTGAGCACATTTCAGAGTTTACGATCATTTGTTTGTTGAATAGGAGCCCACTTTACACAGCTCATAACTATCCTGGGCACAGTGCTTTCCTGCCATCCTTGCAAATGTTGTTTTTGCCTTTGAAGAAACTCTCTGACTGTCCCAAAGAAATATGACTTTTAGTTATGCTCTGAACTGTGTAGTTGAAGACAAAATCAAATGGAAGGTCCACAAAAAATAGAAACAAAGTGATCAAGGACAGTATATCTTCGTGTGGTTATTTTTATATGCCCCACCACTGCACTTTAACAGTGGAAACATTTCTAATAAGTATAATTTATTGAATATGTTCTATTGGCATTGTGGTAACATCTTGTAGTGGGGACTATTATTATCACTACAGTGTGTGCTCCGTGCAAAGATCATGTGTGTAAAATCATGTATCTTGCAATTTGTCACATCAAACAATTCTATCCCAGTGCCCACATCCCAAACTACTGCATTCCATGGTGCTTCCGGGGTGCAATGGCCTCGCTGATCCAGAATTTCTTCATCCTTTATTGTTAAACAAAGATTTTCTCTTTGGGTGAGTTTTCTGTACTAGATTCATGGGCATGGAGTATGCAGATGATGCTTGCACTAAACATGTATGTTTCTAACATATAATTATTTGTGTATTTACATGTCAGGTTTCATATAGTGCTGCTGAAGTGATTGGAAGGAGTTAATACTCCTGGACTTAGAAGACATGGACACAGTCTTCTACCTCATACATAACCTCGACAGTTGAACATCAGGTCTCAGTTTCCTCATTCATCAAAATGCAGTACAAATGCTTTTCTTTGAATGGATTATTGTAGGGATTAAGGAGCCTAAATCATTTAAAGCACAGAGTACAAAATAAATGCAGGTAAATACTTTTTGTTTTTGTTTTCTTGGAAAGCAGATGGTTTAAAAATAGTTAACATAATTTGTTTAAAGTTTTTGACAGTGGTTTGCTTAATTTTGAAGATTATAATTCATTAGTAATTTTTAAACTGCTTTTCTAAGCATTGGCGTTAGACAATTTTAGTATAGTAGGGATTTGTATACTACTTTAAGCAATTCAGTGTAGCTGTGACATTATGAATACAAAGATACTTAAATCTTTTTACAAATTGGAGAACTGTGCCTATTAGAGGGTTATAAAACCTATGTAGAGATTATCTTTATTTTTAATACATAAAAAACAGACTAAAGAAGAGTAAATCACTGATAGTAAATCTAAATGTTACTTCTGTGAAATTTCCTATTATTATTGCACACACACAGATGTGCACACATATGTTCTTGGTCTCATGTATTAGTTGGTTTCTAACTGTAACATCTTGCCAAACATCTCTGCTCTTTTAAGCCTGTGGTGTCAAGGACCTACTAATTTTGGAATGCCGTTTGCTTTGCTTGTTCCCATAATGGTGCAGCAGTATTGCCAGGGGCGTTGTTTCCGGACACATCAGTGGTCTTTGGGGCCTGGCTGCCATGCAAAATGCCAGCGAGTTCTCTGCTATCACGATGCTGATTTTTATTGCAGGGCTCATTAATCTACTATCAGGATATGTAATTTAGAAGACTTTCTTGACATCTCTTTCTTAAGGCTAATATTTTATTTAATTAACACATGGTTTTTGCTACTAGTTGCTGTTGGCATCCAAAGCAGCTTGGGGTAAATTAGAAAATAACCTCAGAGCTGAATATATATAGATCTATCTATCTATCTATCTATCTAGATCTAGATCTATCTGTCTAGATCTATCTATCTATCTAGATCTAGATCTATCTATCTGTCTAGATCTACCTATCTATCTAGATCTATCTGTCTAGATCTATCTATCTAGAATTATATATAGCTTCTTCATTCATAAAAGTGTATATGTGCATAAGTATATATATTTATGTATATATAATTATATATGTATACATTTATGTTTTTTTCCTGATAGAGCTTCCTGATAGAAGCCATTGCTCACTGCAATGGATTTAAAAATGTGAAAGTGATCTTGTGAGGTCAGCCTGATAATTATACAGCGCATGAGGCTAACATGTCGCTGTGTCATCTTCAGTCTCTCTGAGGCGCAGGCTCGGCTGCTCTTCCTGCTCTAGTGAGGTTTAAGAAGAGGTGTTCACGAGAACTCAGGGGCGGTCCACTGGAAGAATGGCTGTCACAGAAAGTCCGGGAGGCCAGAGTCCATTTGCTTCTTTTCACAAATGTCAGGTAGTAGATGTAGCAGAGTGAAGCTACTGTCTCACTCTCTTGTTCAGAGGACAAAATATCTGACACCGGCAACTTAAAGGAGAAGTTTAGTTTTGGCTCAGTTTTCAGTTTCCCTCATTGCACGAGGAGCGGCGCTGTGGAAAGGCCGGGGCAGAGGTCCCTGCTCATCTCTCAGCAGACCGAAGGGAGGAGGAGTCGAGGGAGAAGGAGGGAGGGAAGTCAAGCCTGAGTCCGCCCTCAGCACCTCACCTCTTTGGAGCAGAGTTTTCCTCTTCACAGCAGGTCAGCTACACTGCGTCTGTTGTCTGGTCACTTCGGAAACACTGGCTTTAGATTGAAGCCAAACAGGCTTGCTGCGTAGCTCTGTCTCTGTGGGGATTGTTTGAGAACATGGTGGAGATATTGCTCTGACGCAGTGGCAGAGTAGAACCTTCACCTGTCTATATATTCTACTTTTAGCAAACTTGCATTGTAATAAGTAAATGCCTCAAAAAATTTAAATATGATGGGCTAAGAGGTAGTGGTGCATTCGAAATTTTATTTTTGAACCTATTTTCAAAGTACAACTTTACAAACTTCCTCAGCCAAACTCCAGATTTCACTGTTCACCCCTCATAAAACTGAACAGAGAGTAATTAAAAAGAAAGCTAAGAAAGGGAAGTAGGAAGGGAGTTGGGTATAAAATATGACAAGAAATCTTGCTGTTTCTTTTAGTCCATTGACACTTTATGTATGTTGGAAGGCAAATATTTTATTTTCCAAATTAAAGAGTTGTATTTTGCTTCCATTGTCGTATCATTAATTAGCACTTGAAGGGTCAAAAGGACTTGTTCAGTGAGCATGTGTCTGGCCACACACAAGAGGCGTCTATTAATGAACGGCTAAAACGTGCCCAGGAGTCTCTTACTGCTATATTAAAACATTTATAAGTGGGAGTTTAATTTAAAGTGCTGCTAAAATGAAAATGAAATGTTATATCGATCTCAGGCCAGATGCTCTTTAGAAAATGTAGTGTGTATGTTATTCCCACTTCAAATTATAACTTGAAATCGGACCTGGGTGTATTCAATTATAATTCTCTGTAGATCGGATGCAGTATGTTAAGGCAACTAGACTAAGTCACTTTATTTCTCTGGGGTGACTTTTGTACACTAGGTGGCAGAGGTTTCTAAGAATATTTCTCTTGAATCAAGTAGCACAGTTTTGTTTATCTTTTCCCAATGAAAGTAAAAATTCATCAGTTTTTGTTGTTAGTAGTTGACTAAGTCTCCTGCTAACTCACATGAGAGTTTTCACCGCATATTTCATATCAGTCTCCCAACAAACACAAAAAATTTTCTCTGTAGTGAATTTATTTTCCATGTAATAGCAGGAATAAAATTCTGTCATTGTTGCTGTTTTTAGTCTAACTTTATTTGATTAATATTATTTAATTTTAATTTGATTTTATATTTCAGCACAATATAAAAATGCCATACTTAAATATCATGATTTACATGAGTACATGGGAGGGTTTAATACTGCATTTCTAAATCCTTTTAATAACTGTATAGGTTATACCAATTTTACAAAATGGGAGATCAATTTCAGACAAGATGATCTCTGACATTAATTATAGTGAGTTCTTGGTTTTGTAAAATTTATTCCTAAAAGTGCTATTCTCTGAATCTTGATTTCTATTTCAGCACAAGAAAATTCTATAAAATTTGAAAATTCTATAAAATTGTATAAGGAGCTATAAGCATATTAGTAAAAATAAAAGCATATGTTTTTAAAGAATGCATGTTAACAATACTTACCAGGAAGAGGGAAAAAAGTCAAACAAATTAACTGACTTTCACAAACATAAATTTTATCCTGAAAATGGTCACAATTTTACATCACAATTTTTATTTGAATAATTTTTTAGGAGAATATTTATCTTGGGTTTCAGTATATTCATTGCATTTTACTTTTTAGGGTGTTCAAAGAAAAATATACGTTTTACCAAAATCAGTGATTTTTGAAGCTTGCTTCTCAAACCAACTCAAATTATATTCACCTAATTATTAAAATACAGATTTTTGAGTCCTCCACCAAGTCTAATTCATCATAGTCTGAAATGATCACATGTGAGATTTAGCTGTTTAGATAATCAACAGATCTATTTATTTAAATATTGCTTTCCATAGGAGGTAGAGCACGGTCCCCTAGGATACAGAATTGTACCATCCAGGGTCCTGTGAGGAAGTCAGCTGCAGAGCAGGAGGAGAAGGGCTGCCAGACAAGGGAAGCACTGTATTTACAGCTTCTTCCATCCCTGATGTCACAGGTCCTGCTTTACCACCCACCTCATCAGCAGCGGACAGAGCACCTACTATGGGCTATACCCACAAAGGCCCTAGGTTGTATCCTACTTATTAGCATCTATTGCTAAACTATCTCTTTGACCCTACCCATTCCATGGAAAATTTGACCTTCATTAACAGTCCCTAGTGGCAAAAAGATCGGGGGTTAAGGAAAGTATCATTAGTAGTAGTATCTAATTATTAATCATGACCACCAGAATCTATCTTGAATTATTACTAAAATAGTATTCAGAGTAAAAGAGAATATTGCATACTAGATAAATGAGTGATTTAAAACTGTAAATGAAGGAAATGACATATGCAGTCCTTCACATACACGTACAGAGAACGTATGTGGTTGTGGAAGAAATGTTTTCCAGGTTGACAGTTGTAAATACTCTCAGTCAAATAATAGTTAAGAACATTATCTTTTGGAAAATAATTTGAGAAGTGCCAAATTTTTGTTTCTTCTCTTTTTATTTCATCTGTGATTCTTAGCTAACTTAACAACACGCCGTTATAAACACCTGTGTATATTTTCTTGTGTGAATTTGACACAATTGAGGGATGGCAATCAGCTACACATTTTAGTGAATGATTGTCAAGGCACTGGACAAATGTGATTGGACAAACAGAAGAGGCAGTGTAAATACAAGCCAATCAAATGGGAGTTAAAATATAATATTTATCGATGTTTGCTTTGGAAGATGTTAAAAGGTACAAAAAGGAAGATACATTTTAAGTAATTCTGATATCTTGATTTAAAAATAAATGTAAGTTGTTTGTTTTTAATTGTAGGATTTCTTAAAGCATTTAGCAAGCTAATGTGCGATGAATTTTCTTGGAGTCAATGATGTACTTCATTGTTTCCTGAGCATAGTTTGCAAAAAAAAAAAACATTTCCTAAGAAATATCTTTTGGGATTGGTTTAGTGTAGGATAAAGCTTAGCAAATGTGAGAGCACAGCACCTGTGAGTGCAGAGCACCTGTGAGACACATAATTTACTATTTTCAGCCCACTTAGAATTTGCCTTTCCTGCAAATAAATGAATTGTGAGTGATCTGAGTATGAATTCTTGTAAGAATTTTGAAACTTTTCCCAAATAATATCTGCAAAAATGAATGAATGAATGAATGATTTAAATCAATATAAAATCACTATATTTTGATTCAATTTGTTGGACCATAGAAAAAGGTTCCTTGAAATCTTGATTTATAATGTCTCCTAGACATAAATTCTCCAGGGGGTGTATTTATACATCTAGAGTAGCCTGATGCATCTTTCCCATACCATACACATATTGATGACAACAAGAAGACATTAAAAACTGTGAGCTGGGCCAGGGATTTAGCTCAGTGGTTCTGATACCTACCTTGCAAGTACAAGGGCCTGGGTTCAATCCCCAGTCACGACATACAACAATGTCAGGCATGGTGACTCATGCCCAACAGCAATCAGTACCACATACCACAGTGCCAGGCACAGTGAGCACACCTGTAATCTCAGCACTAGGGAGGCAGAGGCAGGAGGATTTCCCTGAGTTCAAGGCTGAGCTTGGGTCCGGCCTGAATTACAAAGCGAGACTGAGTTGTATGACTACTTGTTTCATACCGCTGCATTCTAGTATTTCTCTTTTCAACTCTTCCTTCACACATAAACAATCTTCTCTGTCCTCTTGTCTTAGTGGAAGGATTTAAAAAATAGATAAATGACCTCAAAATAGTTGTTAGAGTAAATTTTATAATCTAGGCTACTTGTGGACATTGAAAATTATGGGACATATGTTAAGTTTTTTGTTAAAATAAGTGTCATTTTTACCTCTGAAGGACAGGATAAAATCCTCATTAGTTTCTTTACCTGTTTAATGTGCTTTGGCATATTTGTAGATCAAAAGGTATCTCACACCATCGATCATTACCTGATGGTTTTACATTTTCCCTCTGGCAATTTGTCATCACTCTTCAACATCTATTTCATAGATGAAGTATTTCTATTGAAATACGTCAAACCATCTGCTGTTTGATCACAGCAAGTATCCTGTCTGCAGAGTTTCCAGACAGAATGCCTTTTGACTGATATCCAGTGATGAAGAAAGTTTCTCTTGTTGTTAGGTTTGGTTAGCATGTGAGATGGAGCTTACGTGCTTATAAAGCTTTTGCTCTTTTTCTTTTTGCTTTGCATTGCTGGGCCAGGAGTCAAAGTTGTGAGTAACTGCAGGGTGTGGTGGCACATGCTCTTTATAAAACCAGTACTCAGAAGGCTGAGGTAGGAGGCTCATCGTGAGTTGAAGGCCAGCCTGAGCTATACAGTGAAATCCTGCCTCAAAACACAAAACACAAACAAAAAGCTACATACAAACAAGAGCAAAACCAAAAACAAGACACCCCCCCCAAACAAAAACAAGCAAAACTGAATAATCTACCTATTGACTGACATTTGATTTGGTGAAAAGATAACTGACCTGCTGGTTGTGGTTCTATCAGAGAATAAAAATATATATAATATGAGAGGAGGGAGGGAAAGTAAATGGAAAAAAAAGGAATTAAGTATGTATTAGTACAAATTCCCTATGATGAATGGCATCAATATATACAACAAATATGATCTAATAAAAAGAAAATTGAAAAGAATTTATATGATAAAGCAGAATATCACGTTAGATGCATTCTTCAGGTTTTTTGGAACCAAATGGAAATAAACTACCCCTTTCTTATTGACTGTGGGGTATGTTACACCCATCAAGTTTATTTCCTGTACACGCCTATGTTCTGTTATTTGTATAAAGACATTTTTAGTACATGTGGCCCAAGGATACAGTGCATCACCTGGAAGAAGATGTTTTGGAAAAAAGGCAGGGAAGGGAACAGGTGAAAGGAGACGAGGGTAATGCTGGGAAAATGAAGGTTAAAAATCATCATTAGTAGATAGAAAGATATGGAATATATATGATAATATAATGTAAACAATTACTTTCCATGTTTAGATCATACATTAAAAAGAATTTTTGATAGAAGTAGTTATAAACTTGTTTTATGTACTTTAAAACATTTCATTGGTCATGTTTTCATTATATTCATTTTAGAAATATATATTTATCCATATACTATATATGTTTCTAAACCAAATTCAGCTAGATCAAAATTATTTTGAAGTAACTATGATATGCCTCACAGGATAACAAAATACAATAAGGAAAGACTCAGTGTCCAACATAAGATGGGGGATTAAATCAGTCATGCTGGACACATATCATTTGTTACACATATTTTAAATCATTTTTCGATAAATTTGATGGCATATGGTAGTGGCTATACTGCGCAACTAAAATAAAGATAATTCTGAGGAAGGGAATCTTAATAACCTAATAAAGTTTTATCACTTTAAAGCGAGATTTTGAATAACAGTCTGTTACATTTTTCTCTTTTATATGCAGCCAGAGATATTTAGTTTTATTAGTAAAAGTAAAATCAGGAAATACTTTGTATATCATAGGATTTGTAAGACTTTCAATAACATTTAGAAAACCACCTTAAAGGATCGACATTACCCAAACTAATGTCCACTTCCATTAAATTTCAAATCTATTATCTTATTTAAGGTAAAGTGAATTATTTTAGATACTTTAATACTTTGGCTACTTATTGAACCCTGAATGAAAATTTGAATCTTTGAGTGGCTTTATTCTTAAAATAATTTTGTTTCAGAACAGCAATTAGAAGTTAATTTGAAGATGTATGTATGGAAGTATTGAAATTTTAAATTTTGCACAAAATTCCAACTAATTCTATCCCCTGAGCATGGAGGATAGCTAGGTGCTGCTTCTGAGTTTTATAATTTCATATAATCAAATGGACATTTAGGTTTGCATTCATTTAAAATTCCTCCTAATTATATTATATGATGATAAATTATTTTAACAAGCAAACATAAATGTAACTAGAAATAGTGGGAGAAGCTATGAATTTTATTTGCAGTGTAATTTTTTTTTAACCTGGTGCAATGTATTTTATTAAATTCAACTTCTGTTAATTTCATTTTATAACTTAATACCATAAACCTCAAGGGATTTGAGTGATCATTTATTTTCCAAAATACAGAAATAGATCATGAATGTCTCTGTTACAAATTACTTCTAATAAAATGCTACTGTGGGAACACAAAATCCCAATGATTGCCCCCTGATTGTGGATTAGGTCACATTGTCATGCAATAAGCCTTCAAAACTGTGACCTCTTATATGCGTCCGTACAGAGAAAAACAGTCGCTCACTGATAGCATGATCTTTTCTGAACACTGTTACCATGTCATAGTAAAGATCCAACTACACAGACAGTGACATTGAGAACATTTTCTCAGTATCACCACAGTGTGGAGCTGCAATGTAAATGAATCCGGCCCGGGCTCAGAGACAGTTTGCTGAGTCTAGTAAAACACAACACGTTAGATGGACCAAATGCATTGGAAAGCCGTGGCTGAAACTTTGCTGTATGCTGCATTTGAAAATCTGAAGTTTCTAGAAGGAAAACATCTATGATTTTATTACCTAAGATGAAATTAACTAGCATAGACTCAGAAAAACACTTGTAGAAGACCAGGTGGTAGAGATAGAAACATCTTTTATCTCAAGTCTATTAAATCTTGCCATTCTGTTTCTTGGAATGGTTGATTTGTATTGCCTTTGAAAATGAACAAAGCTTTGGTCCTAAAACTGTAGAATAAAAGAACACTGCTAAAAAAACAAAAAAAGAGGGGATCCTAAAGTATTATTTAGAAGGAAAAATTTTAAGAGTTCAACACTCTCAGTAATTAATACTATAGAACGAACATGATAAAGTGAGGTTATTCTCAGGTGTTTCAAATGGGGAAATGCTCAAAACACTTAAGTAACTGGTCCAAATTTAGATCTCCCAGTGGAACCGATCTCACAGTCTAACTGGACCCCTGTTCATTCCAGTGTTTCTTCCGGCACATGTTGGTGGGATTTATGGTTACTTTGCTGCAGCAGCGGTTGTTTCTAGGTATTTTTGTCAGCTATCCAAGGTTATGGTTTTCTGTGTTGCATTCCTGATTTGTGCTTATTTCCTCCCTCCAGTATAACTGACTTATTCACCAGCAGACAGAAAGGAATTTTCACTCACTCCCTTTCTCTTAATCCTGAGTTACCAGCAACTTAATTGAAGGAATAACATCATTCTCAGCAACAAACATGAAGGCAATGATGGAGACATCAGAAAAGTCTGGTTTTCATTTTTATCTAGTTCAGTTTCCATTTTGCAAAACAAAGACACAAACAAACAACTTGATCTCTCTGGATGGCTGACCAGAAATACAAGGCCCACATGCAGTTCATGTTCACTGTCTCTCACACGCTGTGTCTTTTTTTTTTATTGAAATCTTTATTGGATATATATATATATATATATATATATATATATATATATATATATATATTGCATTCAACAATGAGGATTTGTACCAGTATATGACACAACTTAATTCTCATTTTTTCCCATAACCCTGCCCACCCTACCACCCCGACCCCCCATATATATAAACTTTGTTTCCTTCCATTTCATTATAATCTCATTATTTTCCCCCTTCACTCCATTACGCTTTGAGTGTTTTCTATTTCACAATATATAACATACATTCTAGAACTCATTTATAGCTTTGTTTTCTCATACCAGAGAAAAGATATGATATTTACACATCTGTGACCTATTCATTTCATTTATGAGGATGTCTTCAAGGTACGCCCATTTAAGTATAAATGATTCAAACTTATCATTTTTTATGGCAGAGTAATGCTCCATTCTGTAGAAGAACCACAGCTTCTTTATCCATTCTCCAGTTGATGGACATTTGGGTTGTTTCCAAGATTTAGCAATCACAAACTGAGCTGCTATAAACATAGGTGCACATATGTCACTGTGATATGAACCTTTTAATTTTTGTGTGTATATACCTAGCAGAGCGATGGCTGGGTCAAATGGTACCTCCAATCCTAGCTTTTTGAGGAATTTTCAAACTGTTCTTCACAGGGGTTGTACGAGTCTACATTCCCACCAACAGTGGAGAAGGTTTCCTTCTTTTCCACATCCTCGCCAACATTTGCTGTTGGCTGAATCTGAAATGGCAGCCATTCTATGTGGATTGAGGTGAAATCTCAGTGTTGTTTTCATCTGCATCTCTCGAATGACTAATGATGTTGAGCATTTCTTCGCATGCTGTGTCTTCTCTGACTTCTTTTGTGGAGTTGAAATCCAAGTGTACGGAAGCTGCTGCACTTTCCCAGCCATATATGTATTTGTTTCTAAGGCCCCAAACAATTCTCTTAAACTTGTGACTTTTGTAGTATATGCTAGTCTATTTTGCTTCTCCTGAAGTTGCTTGCTAAGTACTGGAAGAGGCTTTTTGAGGCATGGAGAGCAGAGTTGCTGTGTGCATGCTTGTTTTATGATATTCTTCTCTAGGTCAGAGCAGCCTTGGCTTATTTTCCTCTGGGTTCGTTGGATGCACCTGTGAAGAGCCAGCTGAAAGTGCTCTCACTTCTCTGGAGCGCCAGAGCAGCCTTGTACCTCTAAAATTTTCAGTTGCTTTTGCCTCGATGCTGGAAGTGGGCTGCTGCAGTGCAGTGTAGAGGCGACTGGCACGGGGCTGCCGGGGCTCAGACTTGCCTAGCATGACACCAACAACCTTCCAACCTCGAAAACAAGTGCATTCATGGGAGAGGACAGTATTCTTCCCCCGGTGATTGGTGGCAGGGTCCAGCTCGTGAGAAGCACTGGGGAAAGCAGAAGTGTCCTTCCAAGGGTTTCGTGGGTGTGGCTGGGTGTGGACTAGGTCTGTCAATGATTGCCTGTGGTGGTGAATACTTAGAAAACGTGCCAGGCACTGATCTCATTCAAATTTCTCAAAGTATCTACTTTCAAGAGCTTATGCGGAGGATCCAGCACGGAGCACAACAGCTACTCCTACACCCGTGAAGAGGAAACCGTCCTCCTCTGTCTAGGGTGGTCGTCCTCTTTGACCAAGCACACAGCTTCAGGAGGGACGCTCATGGAGCAGTGAGGCAGGAGGGGGACACCAGCCTAGCCAGTCAGATCAGCCCAGTCAACCCTGGTGATCAATGGGGTGACAGATGTCAAGGCTAGATCACCCTCATGTCTTCAGAGTATCTGCTCTTTATGTGAAAGAAAGAGATTTGGGGGTTGAGAATAACTTAGAAAATAAAATAAATTAAAAGTAAACAGAACAAATTTTAAAGCAGCTAATTCAGCAATTAAAATACCTTCTTTCCCAAAAATTCAATTATATATATATAATGTATATATACTTGTTTTGATAAAATGATCCTGTTTAGTGTTTTTACATTGTCTTCACTGAAAAAAAATTCAGTATAACTTCAATGAATGACTATAAATACTCTTGAACTTCTGTCATATACATTTATATTTATTTATATGCATATTTCTATCGCTCTCTGCCTATGCCTTTACTTCCAGAGTGTATACTGTATATCTATACTCATTATATCCATACCGAGGGGCAAAGGAACCTAGAACCCTGCTCATTAGGTAGTTTGGGGATGGAATTTTTTATTGCTTTAATACATGAAGATAGCAACCACATAGGATCTAGTTTTCCGCTGTGTTAGTTATGGGGAAGATTTAAAGGATGTTAAAGGTATTGCTTTTATTCTAATGGTGCAAAGAACTGCTTAAAGCTGAGTATGAAAATCAGTAATTGTTTTCAGTGCTGATTTGAAAAGCATAGATAAACCTACACTGCAAGGCTACTGTTGTTTTAAGCAGCAGCCCAGAGCAGGCACTGGTCTAGGTGAGGAAGACGGACAGAACACTCTATTTTCTCCTTCCTGTTTTTTCCTTGAGTACTTCCAATATTTGAATTTCATAGCAAGGCATCCACCCGGAGTTGCTGTCGATCTGTCGTAAACAGCGTGGCAGTCCCCCCACCCCACGTGTGTGCGACTGTGGGCGGCGTGGTTCCCGTGTGCCCTCGGGCCACGGACTGGCCCTGCCTGGCTCCAGCTGTGTCTGTCTGCCCTGCAGGAGGCTGAATTTCTCCCTTAGGACTAAACTGCCTCCATCCAGGGCTTCTCCATCATTTCCACGAACATGCAATTAATTTTTTTCATGTGTCAAAAGGTTTTATTTTTCCTAGAGGCCATGTAAAATTTTTTGTCTTCTTTTCTCATCCTCCCACCTACTTCCTCTACATCCACCAGTGCATCATGAAATTCTTGTAGAGTACTTAACTTGATTATGTCAATAGAGCAAAGGAGAATGACACATTGCCTATTTCTGGGGGAGCTGACTTGGCTAAAAACGTTACGAAATGGAAGTGCTCTGGTGCTCAGATCAGGAGAGATCAATAGGGGTTAAGTTAGCCACAAAAGGCTCCATTAATACATATTTAATGATGATTTACTATTTCAGATTCATTTGCCCTTGTACAGACTCCCAGCATGCACCTCTGCTACTGTAAGCTCCTCGTGGGCCTAACTCTTGTTTGTTCTGTTCAAATCTGCGTGTGCTCAGCCTGCACGAGTCAAGGCAGGCATTGGAGGTGCTACTGAGTGAATATGCAAATTGATGACAGTCAGAGACATGAGGAGCCTCTTTCTTTCAATGAGATGGTGGTGAGTCTATGGCATTAAGCTGCAGTGAGCCACTGTTCTCACTGAAATCTCTAAAACCCATCACCACAGGGAAGGAAGGTGCCTAGATATGACTTAGTTTCAGAGTGGGAAAGGTACACTTGCAAAGACTTCACTCATGGTTGGTTCCTTTTCTGTCTAGTTTAATAAAGGATGGATTCACACAGCATTGAAATCAAGGGGAAATAATTAACTACTTAGTCATTTATCTGCTTTCATCCCAGTAGCCAGCTGTTTCCTGGATCATACTTTATTGCAATTTTTATTTATTGTTCGTCATAGTGAGTAAAACATCTCACAGTGGAGTGCAGCCATGGTGGGTAATAATGTGCATTTTAAAGTTACATGAGAGCGACCTTCTGGAGTCACCCTACAACAAGAGGTGCCAGTTCCTCTCCCCTTGTAGAGCTGGAGTGTTTCCTCTGGGATTCTCAGTGTCAGTGGAATGGAAGAGGTTAGACTTGAGGCTTCTGATCAGGGATGTGGGTCACTGCGGCAAATGAATTTCTCCAGTCTGGCTCTGCTGAATCTGACTTTGTGTGATGAGGTGTAATTAAAGGAGAGGAAATTTACATTTAAGCTCAGGAAATTTATTTTCACTTCTGCATCTCTGCAATAAAAATGTTTTTTTGTTTGTTAGTTTCTTTGGTCTTGAGTACCTATTGTGCCATGTAGATAAAAATGCAACTAAACTTATTATACGGATAGTAATTCTAAGATTTAGCTTGATTGTACACACTGTTACAAGGTGTGTATGATGTTCATATACCATTTTACATTATGCTTTCTCTAATCACCAAAATATAATGCCAGGTTTCAATGTAGTATTCTGTCTTGAGACAGGGATTGAATTCCCTTGGATGGATTATGAGTTATGCAGGGAACTTTTATGGCATATAATTGGAAATAATTGTTTTTGAAATAATGTGACCTAAGTAACAAATGTTACAAAATTTAGAGGATCAGGATATATTTCACAAATGTTGGGGACTTTTCAGATAGCATTTACTTTGAAATCTTGTAGAAACATTGGTGGGAACGTGCAGTCATGACTGTAGAGGGCGCCCTTGCTCCAGATGCGGCAAGACAATAATTAAGCACGCAGAGCCTTTCTCAACCCTTTCAACCTGGAGTTTCAAGTGCTTCGTTAGGAATATGTGATATGGGGTTTTGGAATAGAGAAATTATATTTGCAAAGTTGATATGCATTTTGGGGAAAATTTTTGAAAAATCAAATACATAAATTGATGCTTTCTGTCATAATTTATTCATTTTAAAAATAATTTAGAGAAGGAAAAAAAGTTGAAAAAGAATTCAAAGAACAGTTTTCATATTTCAAATATTTTCTAGAAATATTTAGTTAAAATATAAGGACCACAAGGAATTTATCTTTAGACAGATTAGTGTTAATACTACTCCAAAATAAAACTTTCTAATTTCCCTCACTTTCAAAATACCTTATAGTGACAAAGAAATTTTAAACATCTTTATTTTCTTATGGTTAGTTTTTGTTGTAAGGTATGTAAATTGGACACTTATTTTTCCTTCAAAAAATCTATGAGGGTGATTTTGCATTTCTGATCCTGGCCAGGATACAAATATTTTATTACTCATATGTGTTTTTGTGGTAAATGAATTATTGTGAGAAATATCACCAACAGGGTATTTTTATAATCTGGTTATTATAATAAGCTATTGGAATCAATAATGGAACTTGTGTTAGAAATTAACATTAGCTAAGTCAAATAATCCATGAAATGTACAAGTGTTTTTAAAATTCTGGAATACAGTTAATGGAGAAAGGTTTAGAGAAAACCACCATATTTTTTTCCTATTAAAAACGTTGAATTTTTTATTTTCTCATACCAGAGAAAAGGTGCGATATGTACCTAGAATTGTATGTTATATATTGTGAAATAGAAAATGCTCAAAGTAGAATAGGGTGAAGGGGGTAAAAATAATGACATTATAACAAAAAAGAAAGGAAACAAATTTTATGTATATAAGGGGCGGCAGGGTGGGTTGAGCTATGCGAAAAATGAGAATTAAGTTGTGTCTTGTACTGGTACAAATCCCCATTATGGAGTGCAATCATGATGCATATATGTAATGTACCAATAAAGATAAAAACAAAAAACAAACAAACAAACAAAAACAATGAAGTCTTCATTCATTGCTGGCTATGGGTCAGTACACACAACTGCTGGTTGTGCCCACTTTTACCAAATGATGCTGGGACAAACATTGTACCCACCCTCAGGGAAAGCAGTAAATTATACACAACTTTTTATTTTCCTTCTTAAGAACAATATTTTATATAACTGACATTATTAAAGTGTCCATAATAAAGTAATGATTAAAGCTACATTATGTAAATATTATAGTTCTCCAATTAAATTTATTTTTCATATAAAGAGATATCACTCTTTGCATAGTGTACTGTTGGTCTTGTGTTTGTCAGCTTTTGAATACTATAACAAAACACCTGAGATAATTAACTTATGAAAAGATTCCTTTGATCTCATGGTTTTGGTGATTTCAGTGCAGTCCAGTCCCTATAGCTTTGAGTTTGGAAAGTGAGACACAATGGTTTAAGATTGTGTTTGGCCAGGAAGTAAAAAAAGAAGAGCAGGATGACCCCTTTCAAGAGCAAATGCGCCACCATCTGAGGACATCCCATTAAATCCCATCTTCTAAAATCCCTAGTTACTCTTGGGACCAACACACAGGCCTTTCAAGGACATTAATGATCCAACTTATGGCAGACGTTCAGTGGAGAAAAACTGAGGTCAAAGATAAGTATAATGCTGTGTCCTGTTTATTCAAGCACCAGCCATTCACCCCCAATGAAAGTATTAAAAATAAACACTATGCAATAGTCACTGAGTTAAAAGGCAAGACTAATGAAACATTTCTGCATAGAAACATAGGCCTCTTATCATATAGTGAAACTTTCTTCTCTGATATAATTAATATTCTGATTTAATGAAGAACCATTTATTTGTGTTCATAATGTAAATGGAATTACATATTAGATGTATAACCTCTATTATATGTAACATATATAACAGAGTCTTGCATAGATTCTCTGTATATTTATTTTGTTTCTGATATCATCAGATCAGTGTTTCGTTTGTAAAATCTATGATTTTGCATATAGCTGTAATTTATTCATTTGAATCGCAGCACATTTCGTAGTAATTCCATTTTCATTCTGTTCTGTTGTTTACAGGCAATTGGATACAGCTGTATTGAGTATATTCAGAACATTATCAACAAAAGTTATTTCTATATGCAACTGTGTATGTATTTCTACCATTTATTCTGAGGAGTAAAACTTCAGGACCAAAGATTAGATACGCCTAGACTTTAATAGATACTACTGCACTGCCTTGCAATACAGTGATATTAATTTATACTCCTGCAAGCTTGATAATACTTGTATTCACATCCTTAGTAGCTCACAGAGTTACAAGAGTAATTTTGTAGCTAAATTGTACTTGCCTTATATTGCATTTGCATTTTCTGATTACTTGTACTCCCTTCTGTTCAAATATTTTGCCAATTTTTAATATAGGTAGTCTTCTCCTTTTCTAAAATATTTCATGTTAGGAGTTTTTCTTATTAGTGGTGGTGGTAGCATTTTTTTTCTGACC
The DNA here is from genome assembly GCA_004026965.1 of Petromus typicus. Classification (NCBI taxonomy): domain Eukaryota; kingdom Metazoa; phylum Chordata; class Mammalia; order Rodentia; family Petromuridae; genus Petromus; species Petromus typicus. The sequence goes on from PVIR01018149.1 coordinate 18,225, forward strand.
TCTGTTTTCTTACATTTAAGAAAACTATCTTTCCCCATAGTGTAATTCACTGTTTCATTAACTTGGTGGTGGCTTTTGATGCATGGGTATTCTCAATGGTCTTAAAGTATAATTTATCATTTACTTCAGGGTTAGCATTTTCTTATGCTTGAAAAATTGGTTCTTTCCCCTAGAAATAAAGAAATTCTCTTAAATATGTTTTCAAAAGATATTACTGGTGTGTGTTTCACATACTGTTGATAAACCTTTATTATATGAAAGGGAAATATTGTTGTTGAAGGATGCTATAAGAGTTACCCTCGAACCCCAAATGCTTCTACACTTGCTCATTCTAGCCAAGTTCCCTGAGTAAGTTGCTGTTGGATTTCATTATAAAGTTTTGCAATTTTTATGTTAGGACTCATCTATTAAATGAAAGATTTTGTTTAGTGTACTGTGTGCTACATATTTCCCAGTGCCTATGAAGTTTGCTTGGTGTCATTGGCATTTACACACATCTCAGAATTAATTACTTGAATCCATATAGAATGTCTTGGCATTATAAAATAACACAGAGACTGGAGTCAGTATTATAGAAGGATGAGAAGGCCATAAAGGAAGAGGATGAACTGATAATTGCTATGTTACAGGGCTTTCTATAGAAGAATTGTGAAAAACAATAGCAAAGAAAAGGCACTGTACACCCTGGCCCTCAGTGAGCTGAGTCCCACACTTTCTGTCTTCTGCCACTATCTCTTCAACTGCCAAACTATGGAAGAGACCTATCATGGGGAGATCCCGTGCAACTCAAAGTCTTTTCACAACAACCTGTGCAGATATAAATTAAAATTAATTCTTAACATAAACTACCTTCTAATTTATTTGTTTGATGGACATAGATATGAATTATGTCAGTGTGTCCCTAAAACAAACCTTAAACTAGAATAAAATTACCAGAAAATGTAAGAAACTAAATAGATACATGACAATAAGTTTGTCAAGGAATGTTAAGGACTGTCCCAGATAAGCTTTAGATGTCCAAAGTAGAATCGAGAACAGAACTAATTTCTTGTCATTTTTTATCTATGTATCTTTTTTATTTTATTTAGCTTGAACTGAGTGGCATATTATTATTAATGTTTTTCTAATCCCATGAAATTTTTAAATGCAACATAAAATGCACACAACCAGTTGTCTACTATGAAAGGATGAACGTAAGTTTTAAGTCATAATTTCTCCCTCACATCAAATATTCTTGCCTCATTCTGAACAACTCCGGAAATCTTTCACGAGTGTCTTTTGTTGTTGTTCTGTTGTAACTATCTCAATGTCCTGAATTAATTCCAAGTGTTAACCCTTTTTAGTTATTTTGATTTGGAGAAGAGTCAGAGGCCCTTTGGTGCCAGATCCTCTGAATAAAGTGGATGTGAACACACTATAATATTTTTAGAATCCTGGTTTCGATTGGATGACACTAGCAATTGCACTCATGGTGTCTGATTACATCTCCTTAAGACCCTCAGGTGAGAAGACTTAATGATTATATCACCAAGTGCAAGAATGATGATGTAAGTGTGTGTGAGTAGAAGCATTTTGAGGGGGTTAAGGACAGAGTACCATTTGGTGTTATAATTTTTTTAAAAATTATATACTCACCAAATCCTTTAACCACCTCATATTTGGGGATTTCTCTGCCCTCGTGCTTGTTTTTCCATTTATTTTGATTCTGACCTTCCAACATTTGTAAAACTAATGCTTAGAGATTTACATTATAATATCTGACATTTGTAATTCTAAGACCATTTTATTAATAGATGATTCACTTCAAATATCAATATGGCTAGTTTTGTGCATTCTGAGAAGTGTCCTAATAGAGGCATACTGGAGGACTGCCTAGAATCAAGGCTATAGAATGCATTGGCTAGGTAAAGCAGCAAATTGCCAAATGCTTATGATTTAAAAAGATGAATGCAGTTAAAGCCTTCAAGGGAGGGTAAGATTGCATATATCTCATTCGCCTTTCTAGCTGCCTAAAGCAGAATAATAGGTGATTATGTAATATATGACAGGGAGCATCATAAAACTAAACTTTGGATCAATTCAATAAAAATGAAATAATGGGCAAAGAAAACGGAAGCATTAGGATTTAATTGGATTATGTTAGCATGAGATTTTTCAAGGAAGGATATTAGAGCACCAAACTGAGAGACGTAGAAGAAGAGAGACTGAGGAAAGAAAGTCCAGAAAGCAATTCATCTCCAGACAGTATTTTGATAACAAGTTTTCAGTGGCTTAGTACACACTGTAGATGCTTTGCAGTCCAATGTCATAACATGAAAAGTGAAATGTGTAGGTAGATTAAAATTCTGATCTTGACTGAGATACTCAGTGGTTTATAATGTTAGATGCGTCACTTTAAGTTTTCTAACATTTATCCTTTTCATCTGTAGAAATCTTTTCCATACACTTTACAGAGCCTCATGAATGTAGCATACAATCACATAGTAAAAATGTTTCTCAGTGTTGTTATAGGGCATATTTGCCATAAACATGGTCTCTCTGTCTTCTTTCTATTTAATATTATTGAGGTTGCTTTTTCAGCTCTGGTTATTAATTTGGAAATGAATACATCATGAGACAATTTTCTTATCTTTTTCAAGTACATTAGATCCATAGTATTTTGGAATAAAACTTTATATAATAGCTATTGGAAAATCCAACCTCTATCTGGCACTTTGTATGAACATAGGGATTGTGCTTGTAATAGCACATTTAATTCTCGGAATAATTGTATATGTTATTGCTGCCATTCACTTTCATGGAATTGATCACTATACAGAAGAGGTGATGATCAGGACTAAAAATGAAGTATATGTCACTTTAAAGTGCATAACCTTAATCATCAAGTAATATTTGACCCTTTGATAATGCTCATCAGCGGAGTTAACCTTTACAAATTGAAGTGTTTTTGGTAGTACGTGTTTGTGACACATAAAATGAATGCGTTCATCAAGAGGAACGGTACATATTCAGATCACATCATCATCTCTTTCATTTCCTCAGCTCCTCTCCCCCTGCCCCTCTCCTTTCATTGCTGGATTCTTCGTCACCATCTTTGTAAGGTCTCTCTGTTTCCGATCATCTATCTCTCACCTTGCTCTAAAATACTGATACTTTGGGCTGCCCAGAAAAGAGAAAACCATGTGATATTTAAGACTTAAGCTGTTTCTATTCCAGAAAGAGTCAAGAAATAGTAGAGTTTGAATATTAATAGAATATGAAATGACTCTGATTTTTATTTTCTCTAAAATTTTGGTCTTGTCCAAGAAGCAGTGTCTCTCGTTTACTTTTTGCAGCATAAAATTGGATAAATACGATTATCCACAGCGTTTGTGGGTAGTATCTAAGCCAGTTTATATGTGTAGTGTATGGCAGATCACTATTCTTGGTGGAGAAAGAAAACGAGCTGTCAGTTTTTATAGATTGAAAATATTTGAATCATAATGCCTCATGATGACTGAAATAAAAAGTGAACCGCTTTATTCCAGTTCCAATAATAGCTGTAGAGTTGGAGCTAAGAATGAGAAACTCTGGGGAAAATATAAAAGCAGCTGCTGAAGACTCAGGAGACTCACCAAATAATCACTGATGGTTGAAGGAGTTTGACTCCTAAAAAGGCAGCTAAACCTGACTGAGATTCGCGTTTCTGTGGCTTAGTGTCAGAAGCTGTTCCCACCTCACCAGCTACCAGGTAGCTGGGACTCAAGACACAAGCCACAGACTGAGCTTCAGTAGCCACATCGTGAGGTTTCAGTCCACGGAGGAGGCTTGAAAACGTGAAGGAGATCTAATTAAGAAGATAACACTGAGGGAGAAAAAGTCTTACATAAACACACTTCGTACAACTTTGGGTCATTCCTCAATAGTGTGTAACTAACATCCCCAAACGGTGGAAAGTTAAAATTACTGTGTAAGCTTAGCAGCTGTCAGCCACAGGGAGATGAATCAAAAGCTGGGCAAGTGAACTGGGAAATAAATTGACATTCTTCAGAAGAAATAACATTTTTCATTGTTCATCATATATTCACAGAGTCCCATTTAAAATAAATGAATATACATTTATGCAAAAAGATGAAAAATAGGACCCAGAGTCAAAAGAAAAAGGAATTGGTATTCAACAAATCTTAAACTTGAGGTGACTACATGTTGCAATTAGGAGTTAGAATAGTTAGGTTAAATATGTTCAAGCACTTGGAAAAAATATATTTATATTGAGAGGACAGATATAGAATATTAATATCAGTCTCTATATTGAGAATGTCAAATAGAAATTATAGAATTCAAAAATAAAATACCAAAAGTGAATCTTTTTGTTGTCGGTGTCAAGGTTGTTGAAGACGCAGGTTTTGACTCCAGGCTGAGAGAATTAGTTCTCATAGTCACCACACAGACTCCACAGACTCTGGGAAGGTTTTGGAGAACACTTCTGCTTTTATTCTGTTTTTATACACACACTTATAAAGCAAATGGCAGGAGGAGAAACCATACTGGTCAGTTGCAGATTGGATGAAGCGTGCAGAGAGGCGGCCATAGGGCGGCTATGGATTGGTTGAAGCATGACGATACTAAATATGGGTGTGCCTTTGGTTGAACTAAAGGAGTCAAAACCAAGCAGGGCAGAATGTCGGACAGCCTTAAGCCAGGTTCTACACAGAGGCGGGTGTACTCGTGCCTCTGTTATTCTTTCTATGTACTAGGAGACTGCAGAGTACTTGACCCAGCCAAGCCTAGATTTCACCTTCATCTTTTATTAAAGTTGTTTTTTTAACAAGATACTCGAGAAAGGTACAGAAAGCTGAAATTTGAATTCAAACCAACAGCAATTATCCTAACTGAAGAAAAGACATAGTTCATTTAAAAACCCAGGAACCAGGGATATGTAGGAACCCTCTTTGCTATTTATATTCATAAATATAGAAAGATAGGAGATAAGCATGGGGAATGATACATGCTTATAAAATGCACGAACATTTCCAAATGGAGTGAGAAAACAAGCGACTTAGATAATAAAGCCGATTAGCAAAGGTGAGGCAGATCGTACACATGGAGAAATGAATAGACAGAGGAAACTTTCAGGAAGCAAAGGTGACCAGGCAAATTTGAAGCCAAACTGAGTTTTAAAAAGATTCCTTATATACTGAAGCATAATAACTACTTTTATTCAGACAGATATAAGATGAAAGAAGTGGGAAGAGACTGTTAAGGTACTTTAAGAAAAATCATACCTGTATGTCTACCAAAAATTAAATAGCTAGTGAAACATATGCAAATAGTTGAAAAGATATACAATATCACTGGATTGAAACAATTGATATTTTAAAAAGTTATTTCCCTGTGAAGCTGTAGAGTTGTAAAATACCAGTTAGAATCTCAGCAGGGCATTTTATGTAAAATCACACAAATCAACATGGAAATATAAAAAGCTTAGAATAACCAAATCAGTTCTGAAAATAAAACCACTATTTTGTCAAAATTAAATCCACAGTAGACACAGTATAGAGTATTTACAGTAGAAACAAGATCAATTTTATGTTTTTTAGCAGAGCTTCCAAAGCAATTGAATTGGCAAATGAAGCATTATCCATAGGTTTAAATGGGTGTTTAAAACATTGAATTGAATGTACTCTGTGCATATCTATGTGTATGTAACACCCTAGACAAATATCTCCTCATAATGAATCATAGAAATAAACATAAACATACAATGTAAGACTTTTAAAATATAAAATTTCTTAGTTCTTGAGCAGTATGTTTATGAAGAGGCATAAAATGAGTACAGAGGCACCAACGAGAATAAGCATGCATGAACTTCATTTGGGACAAAGTGCTGTCTGCAGTATAAAACTTCTAGGGTGGCCTAATCAGAACAAGATATGGGCCTAAATCCTTAGATCATAAAGAAGCTATTTGAAATAGCAATTAGCATATACTGATGGTCCAAAGTGATATTCCACTTTGGATCCTAAACTAAAGAAAAAGAAGTATTAGGGCCAGAGATATAGCTCAGTGGTTCTGGCGCCTGTCTTGCAAGCACAAGGGCCCAGGTTCTATCCTCGATAACCACATAACAATACTGGGCGTGAAGACTCACCCTAGAAGCAATCAGTACCACATACCACAGTGCCAGGCATGGTGGCTCACACCTGTAATCCCAGCACTCGGGAGGCAGAGGCAGGAGTATTGCTGTGATGTGAGTTGGAGGCTGAGCTCAGGGACAACCACCACAAAGCAAGACCCTGTCTCAAAAAAACTTTAAAAAAAAGAAGTATTAAGAGAATCATTAAAATTATACTGAAATTTTATATTTTTCCAATTTTAATAATTCTTCCTGGTGAATCAAGAAAATTCCATTCTTGGAAATAGACATTAGATTGTATATTCTAAATTTTGTGTGTGAGAGTGAGAGAAAATGTGAATAATAAAGCAAAGCAAATTGAGCAAAACGTAATTGTGTTTATTGCTTAAAAGGAATATTCAAATCTTTGTAAAACTATCATATACAGTATTTTCCATCAATGAAATCATATTTAAATAAATAATTTAAAAAGACATGTAATTATATATTATAGATTTTGTCTCATTAAACTCATGTCTAGTAAACTATAATACCTCAAATTTGAAACAAAATTCATATTTCCTTAGAAAATCAAAATTATATTACATTAAATAAAAAACTAAATTCATTGTGACACAGAAATAAGAAAAAAACAATTGAATTCTAGGTCCAATTTTAGAACAGCTCTGTTCTAGGTCCACAATTTTGCTGTTCCTCAAATATACAATTTATGAATTTCTTAACCTGCTGTGCATGTTTTGTTGTGGTTCATTAAAGAACTAAAAGAAATGTGCTTGAAGAGAGGGCTAGCAAGGAACAGTCCAGTCGAAGGAAATGCCAAACTCCAAGAAGACCTCCGTAGTGAACCCTACCACAGGCTCATTAGAAAACTATTAGCTGAAAGTACTGCAATTGTTATAATAAAAAATATTGAAGGGGTGTTACATTGGAAACTGATAGCAACATAAGTAGCAGGGTTTGTGCTCTTGTCACAGTGCACTTTTTTCGCAGTACTGACCTCAGTTCCTTTCCTTCTAAGCTTTTTGTCTTGATTTCATTCCCTAATAGTTTTCATTAAATTTATGAAAATTTTCTCATTTCCTATGGCAAATTTTCTTGTCCCCCTTCTGAAACACAGAGTACATTTCAGATTTGGCCTCAGTGTGAATTTATTTCCATCTCTGGAATACATGACTTGTTCTGTCTAAAACAGACTGTGTATAGTACTACTTGTGTTTCAATTTTATTCTGATCAACTTACATATTAGCTCTTTTTGGTACAGAAAATACATTTATAAAAGTAACTTACTTTACTACATAAGGGCTCATTTAATCTTAAGGTAAATTTCAATGTGCTTTTCACCATCTCACAAGATATATTTTCAGGTTTATTCTACATTTGAAAATCACAGTTTGTATTTGATACCATATCTATGTGCATAATTTTTAGGACAGTTTTTACTGACTGATACAATTATTTGTAAATGAACCTTTTTATTTATTACCTTAAATTTGGTTAAATATTTTAACTAATTTCTTAGTTCTTGAGAAGTATGTTTATGAAGAGGCATAAAATGAGTACAGAGCCACCAACAAGAATAAGCATGCATAAACTTGATTTGGGACAAAGGCCTGTCTGCAGTATAAAACAGTTTTTAACTGCATCCCTACACAATAATCGGCTCACAAACTATATGTCATCTCCATAGTTTGGTTTCCAAAAAAATTGGCTTATTGTTTTGCTAAACTGAAAGTTTAAAGATTTTATATAACCAGAAGTTTTAAAAGAAATTATATCAGAAATTAAAATAAAGATGTATCATTAGCTATACATGTATAGACACATATGTTTTTTTCTATTCTTGAAGAAAATTGGCAGTTTCAAAATTGTTCATATCTGTCAATAACATTTTGATAAATCAAGTGGATGTCTAAATTACTGATTATTAGAAATCCTTTTTATTAAAAATTTTACCACATTTTGTATCAGTGCACATAGTTTATACAGGATTGATGAGCTTTACTTTGATGAATTTATATATACACAAATTATAGTTTTATTATCCATCACTTCTTCCACACCCTCACCCCTAACTACCCCCCTTTTGTGGGAGGTTCAATTGTATAACATATTTGATCATTAGAAACACCTATGTCAAAAGGGCTTTGTGAAAATTTCATAGTACAAGAAAGAAGAATTCACTAAAACTTTTTGATCTGATTGCCTTTCCTTGTGAAACTCAATTACCCTCCTATTATTGGGAATCAAGAGTTTATTCCCCAAATGACAATATGGGTCAAGATCACCTTTATGCTTGTTAGAGAAGATGCTCGTCCAGAGACCTTTAGCTTAATGACCCAGATTCTTCTGCATAAGTTACAGTCTGGGACCACGGCAGGAACTTTTGAAGCCTCATTAGCCATTGAGCCCACAGGGGAAACATTAGATTAACAAAAAAAGGAAAGAAAGAAACAAAATCTAAAAATATTCTCAGAGACCCTGGTGTGTTGGCTTCCTGGTGTTCCGGAGCTGTGAAAGGCTACGTAGTCATAGTTTGATACATTTTGTATAACCTCTGCTGTCATTTAAGTTTTGAATATGTCTACATCTGGTAAGCAGTATTCCGTGGTAATAACTTCAGGCACTCAGACAATTATTGTGTCATACATATCACGCTGGGAACTGAAAATGCCTTTGCTGCAAAATGGAGGTTGGCTCCGATAAAACTGAAACGGTAGTTAGGGATTAAGGGCCCGATTCTCCAGAGAGATGTAGGAGACAAAGCCATGAATTTGGATGTCAAGGTGGTTGGGAAAAACTGTCAAGGATGAGGTCATGCAGGGGAGTGTTTAGTATCAGAAGTCTAAGACGCTGAAGACAAGACTCTGAAACCCCAAAGCAGAGCAGCAAGAAAGCAGAAGTTGGGCCAGGACTGAGCAAAGTATAGAAGCTGCAGAGACACATTCAACACTCAAGGAGCCAGCGTTGCACAGGATCAATTATCAGATAGGTTTAAGGCTGTAGTTTAGTCTCTGCTGTTAGAAAATCACTATATTCTCCAAAAGGGAAACACATCAGTGATAAACCACGGGTTAAAGTGGAGAGTCACTAGCTCAGTGACAAACTGGAGACTTTCAAGATAATCGTAATTGTCATCTGATGGACTTTTCTGTCAAGAATATTTTTTGTACAAGAAAAGTCAGAGATATGCTAATAACTCATGCAGGGTGATTTGCACTGTCAAGATTTTGAGGTTTCACTTTGCCATTTTGAGGTGAATTGGAAAAGGAAGTGAGGTAGAGTCTGACTTGAGCTTTCCTAATGCACCCTGCCATCTGAACCACGTTGGCTAGGATGCAAGGAGTCATGGCTTCTCCAGGACCTGTTGACTAGAAGGCAGTACCTTGTTCAATGGAACCTCAGGACCAGACTCTGCCTTTTGTGTGAAGAATGTCAATCTGATTATTCAGTCATTTAATGTCCCTTCCAAAGGGGAACACAAAACCAAAGGAGATTTTTCAATCCTTTTTTATTAATTAAGAAAGGAGAGAAGATGTATGTCTACAACGTGGAAGAAAGGGGTAGATAGAGATGCTAGTATTGTAATCAAGAAGACAGAGAAGAAGCAGGATGTAAGGTGTCATGGAAATAAACTTTACCCTCGTAGGAGGAGAAGACAGCCAATCCTCCAAGCTGTTTGAAAATGTGGAGAGTGGGGAAGGACAACACTGCAAACTGGTGAATAGGAAGATAACACATTTCCTAGACAGAGCCTTTGATTTTCTGTTCTTTATTAGGACATGTGTCATCACTACAGTATGGCAGTGGGTGGATAAACAGAGCGGCAAATGTTGCCTATCAATACTGTGATCCACCTGCCCTTTCTAGGAGCCATGGGAAAGATTCTAATCCATGGGTAAAATGCTTTATATGTTTTTTTTTACTTTAATTTTTTAAAAAAATATGTCACAAGGAGTTTAGATTAGTGGTAGAACTTAGAAAAACGTGATTATTTTATATATTGCTTAGGGTTCTCAAAAGGAACAAAATCAAGAGTGTATGTAGAGAATTATACAGGGAGATTATTGAATAAGTTTTCACAAAAAGACAAGATATTCTTTAATGGCAGTCTATAAAGAGGATCTAGTCTTCTTACAGTCAAAGCTGGAAGACTCAGAACAGGAGGGAATGGGTAGTATCCACCTCAGGTGGAAGAGCTAGGGGCTTCATGGAAAGAGTTGGACATGACTGTCGAAGGGCCTGTGTAACTGGAGTCCAATGTTCACAGGCAATGGCAGTAACAAAACACGTAACCTGTCCACTCTGGGAAAATGGAGATTTTCAAGCAGAGACTTACTTCTTCTTTCTTGATTTCATTCTATGCCAACTGCATACCTATTGTATGGTGCCATTCTCAATCCCTGTAGATATCTTCCCCTCAGGTCACTGGGCTATTGTACCAGTTATCTTTGGGGAGCATCCCACAGACACATCAGGGAGCCGATGTTAACTCGCCATGCGTTGTGATCAGTCAATTCGATCATCAGTCTCAACCAACACACTGACGTGATATATTCAATGTTAATTTTTTTTACTCATTCACATGTAATAATTTTCTCAAAGGCTAATGTATAAATATGCAATTCACATTTTCTTTTCACGTGGGTGTGTGGTGTTAGACACACTTCAACTAAATCCATTCAGCCATTTCTCTCTTAATGAGCACTTCTGTTATTTTTTTCTCATACTATAATATATAGTAAATAACACCATATATCTTTGTAAACACTGTTGGTATTTCTATAAGGATGACTCAGATTTTTATATTGATGTTGGTACCACAGTATCTTAATTGATGTTTTCCAAAGAGTTCTAGCAGTTTTGATCTCATAGGCAGACTGAAAACCTGACTCTCTTCATCTGTATCAGCACTGGAATGTATTATTATCTGACTGTGTTGGGGTAAAAGTAGAAACACGCCACTGTTCTACTTTTTTTTTTTTTTTTTTTTTTGAGACTGGGTCTCACTTTGTAGTTCAGGCTGGCCCTGAGCTTAGCCTCAAACTCACATCACAGCAATCCTCTGCCTTCCGAGTGCTGGGATTGCAGGCGTGAGCCAGCACTCCCTGCACTGTGGTATGTGGTACTGATTGCTGCTGGATGTGAGTCTCCATGCCCAGTATTGTATATTGTTGCTGGGGAATCAAACCCAGGCCGTTGCACTTGTAAGACAAGCACCAGAACCACTGAGCTAACTTTCCAGCCCTGTTCTGTTTTTCTTTACATATGATCTAAGATCAACCTTACACAAAATATAGATAACTATAACCAAAGGATTTAGTTTCCTGACTGTAGAGAAAATAACATGGTTTTAACAATCTTTCCTCCTGCATTGCTTTGGGAGGATGTACCATTGTCCAGTTAGAGACTGATGGATACACAGTGACATTCTGTGATGGCCAGGGCTGAAACAAAAGCTTCATCACTGTGTGAAGATCTAATATGTCAAACCATTATGAAGAGATTATTATTTCAATTAATAGGAATTTGGGGTGAACTTGAGATGACTCTTTTGGGATAGTATGCATTCAATGGGTTGGAGATATCAGAATTTGCCAAGTTTGTACACAATTCACTAAACAAAGAGATGGTAGAAATGCAGCCATCTGCTGGAGTCTGGTAGAGTTACTCTCCTTCCACATTCTCTATTCCTTCCCTGTTAGCAAGAGTGTATCATTCACCCCTTCTGAGCTATGCCTTGTATGTATCTTTTTGTAATAGTTGAAATCATTAGATTAGAATTCATTTCTTCTATCTCTGCCTGGGAAACTTTACCTATGGGCCACCTCCGTGACACTTTTTTCCTGATGTTTTTATCCTTTTTCTCTTTTATTTCCACCTCTCCAACACGATATCATATTTTATCATCACCACAGCTACATATCTCATCTTTTACTAGATTTTAGAAATTTTGAGATGAGAGACTTTGTCTTTCTCAAATTTCTGTTGAGCAACCATTTGTATTATTTGACACCTGGCCTAATGCCTCACACATAGGAGACACTCCATAGCAGGTGAATGAGTGGAAGTGTGTGGGATGATGGAGTGGGCTGGCTAAATCAGGTCGGGGAAGGTTCAGCTGTCAAAGTCCACCTCTGGTCATAAATCCTAAGAAAACTGTATTAAGGGCTTCAGGATTTAATGAAGCTCTCAGTCAGCCAGAATGCCCTCTCATAAAACCTTCTGGGCAAAAATAGAGCCATAGATTACACAAACAAATTGTGAAACTACGATAAAACCTGGCCTTGCTGGTTCTCCTTCCAGAGAACTTAACCACATGGGAACATGTGGGTTTGCATTTAGGACATATGGCCTGTACATACCACCCTGTAGGTGGAATTGCAGGGTTTTAGTTAATTTTTGGAGCTTCTAGTTATAGACATAGTGATTTGTGGATTATTTTTGTGCTTTCAAGGCTATCTTTAGGTGGCTTTAAATACTGACTTAGAGTTAAGTATAAACTTTAATCACCTGGGATATATTCCTGAATTAAAAGTATTATATTGATTAAAAATTCTCCCAGTGATGGTAAAATATGATTCCACAAGAATGTATCTCATTTTTAAAACTCTGGTAGTGCACTGTCTTTTAGAAATTTCTTCATATCCTAAGTTTAAACATCTCACAAGAAGCAGAGAAACATGATCATAGTAGTTTGAATTGATTATTATCCACTACATCCAGAATTGTAGAATGCATCTATTTTTATTTTTAAAGGAATGTGAGAGCCAGCCCCTCTGCAGATGCTAATACATCGAGAAAAATCTACAGATGGATTCCGAAGGAGCCCGGAGGGAAGAGCTTTTGCACATAGACAGATGAATTAGGATACTTAGCTGACAGGGTCATCACTACATTTCTTATCGGAAAAATGGATTTCTACTGCAGGGCTTGAAAATATTAAAAAAAAAAATCCGCAAGTAGGCTGTAGCATTCAATGAATCATGTCATAAATTGAATGGGAAGAGATTTTGAGCATCTCTTGCAGAATACGGAGTGAGAAGGAGTCCTGCAACATCAGGTGGGCTAGATAAAGAAAAATACCTCATGCCAGCAAAGAGAGCTTTGGGCTTGAGGTAGAAAATTGAATGTTTACGTTTAAGTGAATACTTTCCTAGCCTTTTACGCAAATATTCATCTATTTTTCCAAATAATATATTGTGCTAAAGGCTATTAATATCTTCCAAATTACTTTGCCCAACCTAAAGATTATGGATAGCAACTCAATCAGCATAGAAGCAGTTATTTTTAACAAGGTGGTGAATGAATAATACCAATGGTATTTACTCTGTTCAGAGATATTTTTAAAGTCACTGGGTTTATGTCAGCAATTTAGAATACCTTACAGAGCCAACGGAAGGAAATAACAGAGAGAGAAAGCAAGAAGGACAGAAAGGGAGGAAGGTAGAAAAGATGGAAGGGGCGGAGGAAAGAGGGAAGGAGAGTGGACTGAGGCGGGACCAACACTGAGAAAAATGACAGGCTATTCAAGTGACTGTCTGGGCAGCCTGTGGTCCTCTGTGAATTCTCAAGATGTGTCATGTTTTATGGACATTGTAATGACAAGTGGATTAGTATGTTACACACTCTTCAGCATAACAAAGCTTCCAGTGTGCATCATAGAAGGCACATATTTCCAGGAGTCACTACAAAGAAATCATTGGATTTTACTCCACTTTACCACCACGTTTGTGTAGGCGTGTCCTTACTGTAGCAGGAATTTGCAGACTTTCTCTCATTTTGGTCCTGAACACACATCTGTGATCTTTAAAGCATCACATCTTGATGGAAGAGTTAAAACATTTTCTTTATGATTATAAATATTTTAGTTTAGAAAAATATAATGGAACTATATTTATTTTGAAATTCATTTGACATGTATCTGGCTGATAATATTAAGGAAATAGTAATAGAAGAATGAAACATTTAAATATTTTATTTCAAAAAGTTATAATTAGAAAATATTTTGTTTCTTATTAAAGTATCATAAATTCTATAACTTAAATTATATTACTGTCAGTAGTAAAGTGGTTGATTTTTTTTAGGGAGAACCTGAACCTGACTAATAAGCCTGACTTATTACAATACTATTTATTTGATATATTTTATTTTTATGTTCACTGCTGTTGAGCTAAAACATTTGATCTAAAGCTAATGATGAAAAGTAGTAGTATACAATAAATTACCGTTCAGAATATTTTTGTTATCCAAATAAATAAATTCTTAATACCCTAAAATGAATAGATTAACATAGTACGAATTACACCAGCATGTATTAATGAATGCTTTTATTTTACTAACAGCTTTATTTTCTTTGGCAGCATTTCACTGAGTGCTTTTCTTTTGTTATCTAAATGTTCCTTTTATCATATTTTGAAAAGATTATTTGAATAAGAGACAAATTGCTCATAGCCATGATTGTTGACTGTGCAACCATTCATAATTTTAGAGTTAAAATTGCAACATTTATTGAGCAGTTATTTTGTGCAAAGCTCTATTCTCTATGCCAAAAGAAAAATAAAATGTATTGTTGTCTTCATGCATGTATTTATACGGCAAACACAAAATTGAACATAAACCAAAATATTAAACTTTTATAATATGGATGTAAACATGTAACATAGATTCATGAGGAAGAGAAAATATATTAGGTAACTGTTTTTACAAAAGATGATTCATGGGAATTAAATACAGGGGTCAAATGGGCCAGTATCTGAGGGGTGCAGGGCATCACAGGAGGGAGAAACAAAACCAGTGAAATATGCAAATATGTGGTGTATTTATAGACTGATAAGGAAATTTTGTAAACTATCTAGGGAGACATGCAAAAATAGAAGAAAAATAATATGCCCCTTACCATCTAAAAATAACCCCTTTGATACACTCAATTGCCCTTCCTATAATCCATATAAAACAGTTAAAATTCTAAATTTGTCACCTACAAGTTACATGACTTACAATGAATTATTTAAAGTCTCTAACCTTTTGTTTTATCACCAGTAAAATCTGAAGTAGTATGTACCTCATAGAGGATTATTAGATTGTAGTTAAAACTAGCTTGCAGTTTACAGTGCCTTTTAAACTGGTGTGTTCATCACAGTCATTCACATCATCACCGCTCTGTTTCATTACCCTTCACTACTGGCTGGGAGCCATGTAGAGGAGAATGAAATCGATGCACAATTAAGAGACCACTTGAGTAACTGGCTTCTACACAGAAGGTGTTGTGACTCCTCAGTGTGACTCCACATGTACACAGATAGGGGTATTAAAATTTACGTATCACTTATTCTTCTCTACTGACATGCATATGTAACATATTAAATCATATGAAAACTGATTTCTGCAATACAGTGACATTAATTTCATAATGTCTAATATTAACATGAATTTGCATGATTTGCTGAAGAAAGAGAGGACCTGTTATGCTACCTGTAATTGTTAATTGCTAGTTCTACCTGAGTCTC
>PVIR01018150.1:0-33795 GCA_004026965.1 Petromus typicus
AGTGTCCAATATCTCTGCTTTCATCTCAGAGATCAGCTCTGATTTCCATTTTACTAGATCTGCTTTGGTTACCATTTCTGAGGGCCCTGGAGACTGGGCTTCACACTTCTCTATCTCCCTTCCCCCTGTGTTACTTGGAGGTGAGGATCTTTGTGTTTGAGATTTGGAGTGTTTCCTCATCTCTGACCTGCCCTGTTTTATGGCACTGTTTGTTCCAAGTTACTTTCCTTTTAATAGTTAGGAACCTTAAAATGGCAGTGTTTCCTGGGTTGCTCTTTGCAGTCTGTATTGGGACCAATACAAGCTGACTGGATGTGTTTCTTCAGTTACTGTGGAGAAAATCAGACTCTGACCTGCTAACCTCAGTCCCTGGGCGCTCTTCCGGAGTGGGCCTGGAGGCCAGTAAGCTCCAAACCCGGCGCAGATTCAGTGACGCAGACTCAGTGCTGCAGTCACCGTTTCCCGAGCCGCCCGCTGCTAACCTCAGTCCCTGGGTGCTCCTCCGGCGTGGGCCTGGAGGCCAGTAAGCTCCAAACCCGGTGCAGATTCAGAAAATTTATCAATTTTATAGCTGAGTAATATTCCGTTTTATTTTTTTAAAAAAACTCATCTTCATCCTCTTTATCCAGGCTCCTGTTCATGACCATTTGGCCTGTTTCCCAGATTTAGCAATCATAAATTGCGCTGCTATAAACATGGGTGCACATATATTGCTGTATATATATGTATATATCTAGTAGAAGAATAGCAGAGTCAAATGAGACCTCTAAACCTAGTTTTTTGAGAAACCCTCCCACTTATCTCGACAATGATTGCACTTAAAAGGAATAAATATGGTAAAGGAAGAATGTAAGCTGTCATTGTTTGCTGATGACACGATACTCTATGTAGAAGATCCTAAATGTTGGTCTCCATTCTCACCAACCATGAAGAAGACTCCTTTCTCCCCACAGCCCCTCCAGCATTTGTTTATTTCATGATAATTGTCATTCTTTCCAGAGAACGATGAAATCTAAATGTTGGCTTCATCAGCATCTCTCAAATGACCAATGATGCTGAGCATTTCTTCTTATTTTTCTTAGCTGCCTTTACTTCTTCCCCTGAAAAGTGCCTCTACATTTCAGATGCCCATTTTTGAATTGGTTCTTTAAAGTGGAGAGGATTGGTTTTCTAAAGTTCTTTATATACTTTAGATAATATTCCTCCATTTGATAAACAGCTTGTAAAATTTTTTTTCCCCGTAATGTCGATTGTCTTTTTGTTTGTTTCTCTTGCTATGCAGAAGCTTTGTAATAGAGATCCCAGATGTTGATTACTTTTGCTACTTCTCATGTTACAGAGGTTTTATTCAGAAAGGCTTTCCCTCCAAAAGTTCTGTTTAACCTGTTTTGCAGTGAGTTTAGTGTTTCTGTTTTATTTTATTATTTTTATTTTTGTATTTATTTTATTTTATTTTTTAGGTTTTTTGAGACAGGGTCTCACTTTGTGGTTCAGGCTGGCCCTGAGCTCAGCCTCAAACTCACATCACAGCAATCCTCCTGCCTCTGCCTCCCGAGTGCTGGGATTACAGGCGTGAGCCACCATGGCTGGCACTGTGGTATGTGGTACTGGTTGCTGCTGGGCATGAGTCTCCACACCCAGTGTTGTATGTGGTTACCAGGGAATCAAACCCGGGTCCTTGCGCTTGCAAAACAGGTGCCAGAACTACTAAGCTAACTCCCTGGCCCTAGTGTTTCTGTTTTAATAGTTAGGCCTCTAATCCACTTTAATTTTAGTTTAGCACATACTAAAGTAGATAGGTCTAGCTTTAGTCTTTGGCAGGTTGAAATCCAATTTTTCCAGCACCATTTGTTAAAGAGGTTATCTTTCCTCCACTGAGGGTACTTGTTTCCTTTGTCGAAGATGAGGAGGCATTGTATGCTCAGAGTTGTTTCAGGATCTTCTAGTCTGTTCCACTCATCCTCAGGTCTATGTCTTTGCCAGTACTGTGCTATTTTTATCATAGTTGCTTTGTAGTACAGTTTCAAATTGGGGATTATAATCTCCCCTGTTATGTCCTTGTTGCCTAGAATTGCTTTTGCTATTCTAGATCTCTTCTGGTTCCAGATGAATTTTTGAATTTTCCTTAGCTCTATGAAAAATCCTGTTGGAATTTCAATTGACATTTTACTGAATCTACATAGTAGTTGTGGAAGTATAGCCTTTTTTTTTTTTTTTTTTAAGACAGGATCTCCCTTTGTAGTCCAGACAGGTACTGGCCCTGAGATCAGCCTCAAACTCACAGCAATCCTCCTGCCTCTTTCTCCCAAGTGCTGGGATTACAGGCATGAGCCACCATGTCCAGCACTGTGGTATGTGGTTCTGATTGCTGGTGGGTGTGAGTTTCCATGCCCAGTACTGTTGTATGTGGTTACTGGGGATTGAACCAGGGTCCTTGTACTTGCAAGACAGGCTCCAGAACCAGAGCTAAATCCCTGGTCCTATATAGCCATTTTGATGATATTGGTTCTTCCTATCCAGGAGCAAGTGTTATCTTTACATTTTCTGATATCCTCTTCAATCACCCACTTCAAAGTGTTACAGTTTTTAGAGGTTTTTATCCCCTTGGTCAGACTGATGCCTAGATATTTCAGTTTTCTGGATACTATTGTAAAAGGATTTGATTCCCCAATTTCTCTCTCAAGAATCTGTTGTTCATGTATACAAAGGCTATTGATTTTTGAGTGCTGACCTTGTATCCAGCTATGCTACTAAATCTGGTGATTAACTCTAGCAGTCTTTTGGTTGAGTGTTTTTAAGATCTTCTACACAGCATCATGTCATCAGCAAACAATGACAGTTTAAGTTCTTCCTGTCCTATCTTTATTCCTTTTCTTTCCCTTATCTAATGCTGTGGCTAATGTTTCCAGCACTATATTGAACAGGAGTGGTGATTCATTTTGTTCTCTGTTTACATTTTCTGTTTATTACAGCAGAAAAAGAATTTGATATTTACACGAGTCTTACTTATTTTACTTAAGAGCATAGCTTCAAAACACATCTATTTAACTAGAAATGTGTCAAGTTCATCTTTCTTTATGGCTGAGTCATATTCCTGTGTATAGAAAACCACACCTTGGGCTAGGTATTTAGTTCGGTGGCTCTGGTCTCTGCCTTGCAAGCATAAGGTTCAGAGTTCAGTCCCCAGTAAGCACATACAACAATTCTGGGTGTAGAGACTCATGCCCATCAGCAATCAGCAACAAACAACACAATGCCTGGCATGATGGCTCACCCCTATAATTCCAGCACTCAGGAGGTAGATGCAGAGGCAGGGGGATTACTATGAGTTCAAATCTGGCCTGGGCTACATAGTGAGGTCAGGGCCAGCCTGAACTACAAAATCAAGGCCCTGTTTTTAAAAAAAGAAAAAGAAAAACCCCACCTTTATCCATTCATTGGTTTGTGGGTATTTGGGCAGTTTCTAAGATTTAGTTAATACAAACTGTGTTGCTATAAACATGAGTGTGCATATTCCACTGTGGTATTTTGCTTTTAATCCTTTGGGAAATAAATTCAGAAGGAAATAATTGAGTCAAATGGGGCCTTTAATTCCAGTTTGTTTTTGTTTTTGTTTTTGTTTTTAGGAATCTCCACACTTAGTTCTGTGTGTTAAAAGAGAAACATTAAATTTGCTGGAAGAGAGAATAAGGAGAATTCTTGAGGACATAGGGGAAGATAAACACTTCAGGAATAAAACTCAGTCTACACAGGAAATACAAAGAATCAACAACTGGCACCTCACCCTGCTAAAAAGCTTTGGTACTGCAAAAGAATCAATAACAGAATGAAGAGACAATCCATGTGTATGGGGAATAATTCTAGCCAGTAGTCCCTCAGACAAAGGACTAATATTTTGTCCAGACAAAGAATTGAAAAAAGTCACCCACCCAATTTAAAGACCCAACCCAAAAGTGGACATTTGAAATAGATACTTCCCAGTTAAAGATATACAAATTGCAAATAAATATATGAAAAAATGTTCAACATCATTTGAGAAATACAAATTAAGCAATACTGATATTTCATCTCACTCTAGAAAGACCAGCTATTATGAGGTTAACCAATAAATATTTCATTTATACTTAGTAGCAACAAAGCAAAAAATATTCGAGAAGGGGTGATAAAGGTTATTTTTGTACACCAAAATTATTTTCAGGTATCAAAGAATTATTTTGGTGCCACATACGGGTATTTGAGAGATGACACCTTTTACTCAGCAGATTTATTCATGAGATCTCATATTTATGCAGTTGGAACTTGAGATGACATCATGTTTATATACAGCCTACTCTTCTCTTCCCTTTGAGGCATCATCGTCCTGTCTGTGCCCCATTTTGTACGTAATGAGGCTCACTGTAAGCACCGTCACCAGACTCCCTTTCTCTCTGGTTTCCAGAGTTTACCCACTCAGGGTTGGGAGAGTCTCTGGCAGGAGAGCATACAATAGCAATGTAAATAAACCCAGGAATTTATTCTCTTCACTGCCTCTCTGCCAGAATGCTGTTTACCAGTGGCTCATTCCTCTTATCTACAGCCACAACTCTTGTCAGAACTGCATTTCCTGCCAGTTCAGGGGGCTGTTCTCTCCCGTGTCTGTCTGATGCCCTCAAGAGGTGACAGCATTTTCCTTTGCTTCACCGTTTCCTCTTGGTTCACCCCTCCACACCTCTGTGAACAGCTCTGCATTAAAAGCTTCTGGAGCCCTTTTGAGTAAGATGCCTGCATCTAGCTGGGGCTCTGACAGATAGAATTTCTTGTTTAAAAACAGCTAAAGCAATAAACAGTCAAACTAACCGCAGTGTTCCCTCCACTGCAGAAACAGATTTCCACTCTGATATAACAAGTGTAATGTTTATCATGGAGTCTGCAGTGCGTGCTATGCTTTCTGATGTGCAAAAGCTGTACCATGAGATTTTTATTTTTGATTACAAACAACAGCAGCTTTCCAAGATTTTATAGTCAATGAGATATTTGCATTTTTAGTCATTGTTTACATTTTGATTGGTCAACTGTTTATTTTTAACTGATAACTTCATATTTTTAATATTATTAGACCCTCTTACATGATTAGTTTGAACATATAACATTGATCGGGCATTTGTTATACATAAGGCACTATGTTTTATATAAAGAACCAAGTTTATTCTGTAAATGGGTCATCAAGCAATGACCAAACACCAGATACTGTTGGAAATATTTTAGACACATTAACTCTTAGTCCTCATATCAAATCTAAGAATAGTATCTTCACTGTACAAATGAAAACTGTGAGGTGAGAGAGGAGGAACAACCTGCTTAATGTAACACATCCCATAAGTGGCAGAGCTGGAAAATGAACCCAAAGGTTCACTTCGGAACTCCTCTTCCACACTGTCTCTACCTTTCTCCTCTACAAGGAGGGAAACAAGGTTTAAAAGAATTTATGTCCTTGGTCTCAGTCATTCAGCTAATGAGTAATCTAGCTTCCCAGTGCTCTTATACCAAGGTTCTGTGCCACAGAACTGGGGGCATTGTGGTCTTACACAATGTGTGGTCTCACAGCTCCAGAGGGTAGAAATCCAACCTCCCTCCTCCCCTGTGCTGTGAGCAAAGGAAGCAGCTCTTCTGCAGGGTCCTTCTGTGCTCCTAGGAGGCCATCTTCACATTCACGTGTTGTTGGCTCAGAACACAAGTCTGCCTCCAAACTTCCACTTTTTAGGATACTAGTCATAATGGATTGGGGCGTTCTTAATGGCTTCATCTTAATGAGTTAATTCTGTAAAGATACTGCCCTAAGTACTGGGGACTAGCAATTTAACATATGAATCAATCAGGAGGGAGGAATCAACCCATTACAGTGATGGAATTAGGATTCAGATCTAAATGAACAATCAAACTTCTGAACATGCAAATAGATAAGTGGAAACTTCATTGCTACAGCTCAACTGTGAATGTCTCCTGCTTAAACTCACCGGACTCACATGTAGCAGGGCTCAGTGGCAAAGATGAGACCAGATCCCTGTCATCCAGACTCCCCAACCTGGAGGCTGCATGTTCTGTCTGGGACATAATGAAGTGAGCATTGAAGACTCGAATTCTCCAAGTGTAATGACCATTTCTCTTATAGACGTTAAGTTTCTCCTTTCACAGCAAATTCCAAAAGCCTATCTAAGGCACACATCTCTCACATTTAAGTGATTTTATTAAAAGTCACAATCCTAGACCTAAGGCAGGTCAAGAAGACTTGCTGGTCACATGTGTAAAAGTGCCCTAAATTAGTCCTGCAAAGCCAGTGCAGACTAAATTAACTCAAATTTATTTTCTTTCTATTTCATTAGTGGAAAGGTTTACATTCCCTCCATGCTACTAGTCTTACAATCTTAATTTTTTTTTATTTTCTCAAATAAAAGACAGTTTTTCAGGATTCAGCAAGTTGAAGATCCAATTTTGGAGGCATAAAAAGCAGATGCTTCTTTTATGAAAGAACAGAGACCACAGGGCTGTACTGTTTCCCTTAATATCATTTTTTACTTCCATTGTGTATTTATAACTATTAGTTTAGGGGGAGATAATGCATTCAAATGCTGAGCCAGTATTTTCTAAGACTTGCACCACAAGTTTATTCTATAGGATTAATCTTAGGCTTTCCATAAAATCTAAAGTAATTATTTAAATCATGGCCTGAGGGAGGAGATGTACTTTACATGCACATTCTCAACCCTGCACTTGTTCATCAGCAACTGTGGAAATCAGACCAGGCCCTTAGAGGGATGACACACCTGAGACTCCAAAGCCACCTTTCTCATATGAGCAAACTGCTTTTGTTCTCTTTTAACAAGCTTGTCACACATCTACAACTTTGAAGGACTTCAGACACATTTTATCTCTCGTCTAAAGTAATTGTACAATGTAGTTTTCATTTCTTACATTTTACAAATAGGAGACCTGAAAGACTAAGTAACATTCTAGGGAGTGATAGTACATGTACAACTTTTGAAACCTAACTGATGCTTCTATCAGTGGATAGGAGGCCACAGAGCCATTAGTAAGAGCTGAGCTTTGAATTCAGAGGGAAAGGAAGTGCTCTCTGTGGGATCAGGGAGACCAAAGATCCAACACCTCAAGGTCTTGTGGCTGAGGTCAATTCTGGGAAGTGTCCAGGGCTAATTGTGCTCATGGAGCCTGCAGCAGCACTGTGCAAGGCTTGCTGTTTGCCAGATCTCAGACACAAATGGCTTTTATTTGGCCTGGTGAAAGCCACCAGCAGGGAGCCCTGAATCTGCAGGTATTGACTGTGGCATCATGAGGGCAATAACACTTGAAAGTGATTTCTCCTTTGAGCAAAGAGAAATGTGTATTAAACCATAACATACACTGTCTAAAATAGGGCAGAGTTCATTCAGATAGCCTCCCTGCCCCAAAGTCTAAGAGTCCTTTCCAAAAGCCTGAAGGCTAGATGAAGTTGTTTCTTGATCTTCCTAAATCCAAAACTCTATAGTAAGATTCCAGTTTGAGTATCTTGAAAAATATGGTCAACTCAACTTTCTTATTTATACATTATTTATTTGTTTATACATGTATAATTATTTTATACATTTTCTAGAAACTTTTTACATAATATTTACCAGGCCTGTAATCCTAGCACTCTTGGAGGCTGAGGCAGGAGGATCACAAGTTGAAGTCTAGTCTGAGCAATTTAACAAGGCCCTGTCTCAAAATAAAAATAAATACAAGGGATGAAAAAGAAGCCTAGAGCTACTCTGGGTTCAGTCCCAAGTAAGGCCTCCACAAAACAACAGACATTTCAATCTTTACTGAACAAAATTCATGGTACTTCTTCAGTTTAATGATTTGGGAGTGGTTATAGCTTACAAATTTATGTCTATAATTTAAAAATAGGTCACAGATATGTAAATATTGTATCTTTTCTCTGGTATGAGAAAATGAAGATGTAAATGAGTTCTAGAATGTATGGTAGATATTGTGAAATATAAAATATTCAAAGGGAGGGCCAGGGATTTAGCTCAGTGGTTCCAGTGCCTGTCACACAAGTGCAAGGGCCTGGGTTTGATCCCCTGGTAACCACATACAATACTGGTCATGGAGACTCACACCCAGCAGCAATCAGTACCATATACCACAATGCCAGGCATCGTGGCTCATGCCTGTAATCCCAGCACTCACGAGGCAAAGGCAGGAGGATTGCTAGGGTGTGAGGTGGAGGCTGAGCTCAGGGCCAGCCTAAACTACAAAGCATGACCTTGTTTAAAAAAAAAAAGGAAAATAGAATATAGGTGTTAATAATCAGGGGGAAATAATGAGATTATAATAAAAAAGAAAGGAAACAAAGCTTATGTATATAGGGGTGGGGTGGTATGGTGAGTAAGAGAATGGAAAAAATGAGGATTAAGTTGTGTCATATACTGGTACAGATTCTCAGTTGAGTGCAATAATGATATATAGTAATGTACCAATTAAGATTTCAATAAAAAAATGAATATTTGTCTCATAGAATGTGTAAGATTAAATGCACTACCAAATTTAGATATACATCGTATATATCATTTAATCTCAAGCTGATTGCACACATTTGTTCTGAGAGAAGTTCTGGTCTCTGTGCTGCCACCCCAGCATGGCATCTGTTCCTATTTGTCACTTTTCACAGAGAATGCTCATCTCAGCATATCTGTCAAGATCTACTGCCTTATTATGAAAATGGGGTGATGGGGAGAGAGGGAGAGGGAAAGAGAGAAAGAGAGAGAGAAACAGAGAAAGAGAGAGAAAGGGGGAGGGAAGGAGGGAAAGGGAGGAGGAGAGAGACGGTTGCGAGGAGAGAGAGAGAGAGAATGGGGGAGGGAGAGGGAGGGGGAGGGAGAAACATTAAGAGTTAACTCATCCATTCAGGTTGTCAAGTTGGTCCTTCAACTAACAGATGCAGGGCAGCAAGTTGCTGATGGAGGGTTCCATTCCAGAGCTTACTCAAGCTTTTCTTTATGTGCTGGTTTCTCACATGCAAGAATCAAGTACGCTTCAGACAGTTTCTATCGACTTGTAATAATTTAATGAGTGAATCCTTACTCTGCTCATCAAAATGAGAAGTGAAAAGTAGGCATTTTCCTCCAAAAACCAAAATAGATAAAAAGGGGTTTTTGTGAGAGTGTGTGTGTGTGTGTGTGTGTGTGTGTGTGTGTGTGTGCACTTTGTTTTATTTTATTCAGAAGTAGAGAAAATAGGGAAAACATGACTCAAAAGGCAGTGCAGAGCAGATTTTCTTGCTGTGGAATTAGCAGAATCATGTGGTGACAAATTCTCTGGACAGAGCTGCTTTAGCTGCCCAGAGCAGAGGTTCAGGCGAGCCAGCTCAGAGATGCTAGATCTCAGCCGGGTCGCTGAAAAGACAACAGTAGATACCGCTGGGCAAGACATGCAGAAGCTGGAAACAGGTGTGATGGAAGCTCCATCCTGACTCGTCTTTGTCTCTGCTTCTCTCTGAACCTCATTCTCTTTTTCTCCTTCAAATCCTTCTTTCCCGTTTTCTTACATTTTGTCAGTCTTGTCAGGATTACAGCACTAGTCCCCATACAAATGTTTTCAGTCTTTCAACACCTTAATCCAAAAATCCCAGGAAAAGACAGTTTATTTGATCGACCAGAAGCAATGTCCATTCCTGCCTGATCAAGTGGCTGTTGTAGAGAAATGGGCCATGTGACACAAACATGTAGACCCATGAACACTAGACCTTAGGTGCTATGAATGCTTCAGTTTGGAACCCAGAAAACACACCTCTCCCATCTGTGTAAATTTAGGCTACTCTCTACTTACAACACTGGAAAAGTAATGTTTTCTTTACAACAACAATGAGGATTATCTAAACCAAGGATTTATGCTCTGGTTGATGCTCAGCAACTTTTCTACCTATTGTCATCAGCCAGCTATAGGAGGCTCCACTCCCAGCCACACTGGTTGTATCATTTTAACTAAAAGTATTTATCCTCCTTATGAGCCTCTAATTTTTGCTTTGCTGTGTTTTTCGGTGGTGGGGGTTAAACTATAAAATCTGAAATTCTCTCTAGATCAAATGTGTTATAAAATGCACTGTGCTCCCTCTTATGTGGAGAGACTCAGTCTTAAACTTGGGTTAACAAACATCAGAGAAATGACTATAGCTTTTCTCTTTACAAAGGACTGTATTATTTCTTGACAGGAGCAATACTATTGCATAATTGGGACTATGACTGTGCCAAGCTTTCCTGCCTGCAGACCAGGAAGGACATATCTGGACCTGAAGATCTGACTTATCTTCACCTCTGGTAACAACAAAGACTCCAGCAGTCCCACACTCTGTGATGCTCCAGGGCAAAACAATCCCCGAATCTTCATAATTCCTCAAGGGCTGTTATCCTCATCTGCCCCACCCTACAGAATCCTCATCTGCATAGCTCCTCAAGGGCTACTGGCAACATCTACCCTGTCCTCAGAGTCTTTTATTACCAAAGATTTAAAATAAAAGTTTGGCAAGTTTGGGTTATTTTTGTTACACCGAGTAGATGGATCAAGCTAAGCTCAGCTTCTTCTCTCAGTTTCATTTCTGTTTATTAATTTGTCTTGTGCTGTCCGGCTCACAGGAGCCTAGAACTTAATTTCAGCAGTTCTGGTGATTTCCTTTTCCCCCCATTTCCCACAATTTCTTATCTGACTCTCCCTTCTTCTTACATTTCATCCTGCATCAAACGTCAGTAATAGCGAAATACTCTTGTGGCCTAAGCTTGTCAGGAACAGTTCTGGGTCCTTCCTGTTTTCTTCTCAGTCAAGAAAGCCCTCAGCATCATTCTCTGCTATTGGAACTCTTACAACCACTACATATTCTTTTTTTTTTTTTTTTTTTTTTAGGTTTTTTGAGACAGGGTCTCGCTTTTTGTGGTTCAGGCTGGCCCTGAGCTCAGCCTCAAACTCACATCACAATCCTCCTGCCTCTGCCTCCCGAGTCCTGGGATTACAGGCGTGAGCCACCACACCCGGCACTGTGGTATGTGGTACTGGTTGCTGCTGCCCCCACTACATATTCTTCAAGCCCCAGTGAAAACAAAATATCCTCTCTGCAACTTATCCTGATTAAAAGACTTGTCTTTTACAGCACAAAGTACTGGTGCATTTTTCCTAGCTTGAACCTCATTTGGACTTAGGCTATACTTGTTTGGCATTTTTTTCCATATCTTACTAAATAATAAGTATCTGGAGCACACAGATTATTTCTTACCCATCTATGTACCTCCCCCATGGCATCAAGTAAATCATTTAGAATGGACACTGGATAAATGAATAAATATATAAGTGAATATATATTAATAAAAATAAAATGAATAAATATTCATTAAATGAAAAAGTCTGGAACCAGAAAGCCAGCTTTCCAGAGAACATAAAATCCTTTACAAAAAATCATTTAGAAAAAATTTGTGGCATAATGAGACAGTGCAATGCCAATTTTTAATAAATACTATCATCATTCAGATTATATTATATTAGTAACTAATCCAGGTCATGGGTCAAGAGGAAATTAGTTTCCAAACCTTTTCTCCACTCTGGTAATATGGTTCTGTATTCAAGCATCCAAATGTTTAAAATCAATTACCTTTGATAATTGTTATGCATCATCATGAACTTCAGTGAAAATGTTAAGTTCTCTTTATTCAAAAATCCTATAAAAGCCAAATATTTTAGCTATTCTGTCTTTTATGTGTCTTCTTCAGCCAGGGGAATCTAACCTGGCTGCACTTCTGACTTTATCCTCACCGTGTTTTTTGACTAGTAGGTCTGGTCTCCTCTTGTAAAATCTGTCGAGGTTGGAAGGTCCTAATGTAACACTGCCACCTCCTACTGATTTGGCTCCACGTCTGTGCCTAGTTAGTTCTGTAAAGAGAAGCAACGTCCTTTTTAGCATTGCTCAGTCCTATAATTGTGTCTACTGAGATCATAGGTTGCAGTTAAGAGCCTCTTCTGTGGCCTCTTAGAAAATACCAACAGCTCACTACACAGGTTTTTAAAAATCTATGTTTTTTCTGTTTTGACCTCTAGAGTTGCCTGACATCACACGGGTGAACAAAAGGTGATGACTAGCAGACGAGAATTGCCTGTGACTTTTCAAATTATTAGTTTTCCAAGAAGTAAAAACTGTGTTTTTTCCAGTAAAATCACTAATTGTATTATTTTGTCTTCAATCAGTTCTACTGATTTCTTTCTTCCATTTAGAATTAGATTAAAAAAAACAGTTTTTGTGAATATTTGTTATTTAACTTGCAAATTATCTTCAAATGTAAATATATTCTCACCTAATTAAATTGGTTTGCTTTAATGGAATTGGACTAGAGAGGAGAAATGATACACTTTTTCAGTCTTATAATTCTCTTTTCAAAAAATTAAATAGTCTGGTAAGCTACTTCAATAATCTCAGAGACTCTTAAGAACTAAAAGTAGCCACAAAGAATTTAGACCTGACAAAATGTCAGCAATCAATGGATATAATCAGTCATGTGGAGGACTGTGTTGAGAAACCATCAATAAATTTTTGATGAAAAAAAGTCAAGAAATCTCCCAACACCAGACAGGGAGACCTGGGTATTATCACCTCCCAAACTAAGCAAAACTAAGATGCGCCTTCAGGTGCCTGAAACTTCCTCAAATGCACTCCCTCTCAAAAGCAAGATGAAAATAAAGATGACCAGAGGGAGAATGATCAGCTTGAAAATAAAAAGTGAGAACTATTTGGAATTAACATCAAGTATTCTTTACATAGCATCTTCCAGAGTAAGTGACCACATCTGGGAGGCACTAACACAAGCATCAGAAACAAAAACTCTTTTATGAAAACAAAATAAATTATTGAGCATCACTGTATTATAAAGAAAAACTCATTATTCACCTGCCATGTGTTCAGGCTACTGCCTTCCAATTATTGATACTATAATACTGTAAGTTTTGACTAAAGGGATTGAATGATCCTGGTACTTATTGTTAATCAAGGCATGTGCCTTAATTTATTAGCAGGCTTCCATGACTTAAAATAATTTTTCTCACCATCCAGGCAACAGAAAATACCCCAGTAAGAATGTAATTGTGGACGTGTAAATTACAGGCCACATGCTGAACCACATTTCAAAAATGTGGGAAGATAGGAAGCAGCACCAAGATCTTCTAACCATCTCCATTGATAAACGTCATTACCTCTTCTGTCTTTTAACTTTATATTAAAGAATATAGAGAAAAGAATTCAGCTCACAACTGAACTGTGTTTTCAGTTTTCATAAACTTACCTTTGTAACAAGCCTCTAACCAGTTGTATCTAGCCAGATCAACATTTTAGTAACTCACACATCATACAGGCAAGAGCAACCTCCCCACAAAGACCATCCATGATTGAACTGCACTATTATTACTTGTTGTTCTGTTTTGCTTATATAAATGGAATTATACTTATGAGCTCTTTGGTGTCTTGCCTCTTTCATTTCACACTATGCAACAAAGATTCATATACACAGCTGCCTACACTCTTAATTCTTATCGTCGTTTATGTATTTTATGTCATGAGTTTTCAAGTAGTTTATAGTCAGAACAACTACAGACAGCGTTATCAGCAATTGGGGGAGTTGATTTCAAGACTAAAGTAGCTATTTATGAGTATGACCAGCTCTAATGAGTTGTATTTAATGTGAAATAGGTACACTTTATGATCATACAACACTGACAATTTGTACCGGTATGTGACACGACTTAATTTTCATTTTTTTTCCATTTCCCTACCCACTCCACAGCCCCCCACCCCATTATACATGAGCTTTGCCAGGTCTTTTGAGGACTGATGGATTTTACCCTCCTGACATCATGTTACAATTAATGCATATCTTCCTCAGGGACCTTCTTTGAATCTTTATATAACCATTATATCCTTTTGTGTTTATCTACTTCTCTGATCTGCAAATATTTTAAATCAAAGACTTATGAACTAAATATATAATTTGTTCCATCAAATACTGTCTTAAATGTCCATTGCTGTATGTGCTGTCATGATACATGATAGCAAATAATCCAAAGAGTTAGGATAAAATATATATTCTAACCAATCACTGGAAAACAAGTTACAATAAAAATTTGACAATTAGAACTTTATTCCCAAATGAGAAACATAGAAACCTCACTCATTTCTTCAAAACAGAAGGGAAAAACAATTTTTACCACACTGTGAAATATGAAACTCGTTTACTCAAAAATGTTTTCAGGAACTTTGATGAGAAAATTTAAAAGGCCTTAATGAGAATTCTTTTCTAGTTTGACAATGATTA
Organism: Petromus typicus; assembly: GCA_004026965.1. Taxonomy (NCBI): domain Eukaryota; kingdom Metazoa; phylum Chordata; class Mammalia; order Rodentia; family Petromuridae; genus Petromus; species Petromus typicus. The sequence continues at coordinate 14,355 of PVIR01018150.1, forward strand.
AAGCAAAATCATCTTTTAGAATAGAACAGTCTACAGATGAAAAATTCTTGTCTCTGAAACAGGACGTTGATGCCAATTATGCAAATATGTGGAAAGGAGAAGACCAGACTTTAAACTTTAATAAGGCCAAAGAGTACATCTTCAAACCAACTCAGCTTTTGTAGCCAAGATTCTATACATTGAAAAACAATGCCAAAGCAAACATAGTAAGTGCACAGCAGCTTTCTGGCATTAATCTAAAACAACTGTGACCTCTACTGTCCACATGCATCAATACAAACCTCAGTATTACTACTGATAGCTCTTTGAGCTTCTGATATTTTTTGAGACAGGGTCTCCCCTGCATTTCCGACTGGCCTTGATCTCACTGTGTAGACAGGCTAGCTTCAAATTCATAGCAAAATATCCTACCTCTACTTTCCTAGTCCTGGGATTACAGGGGTGTACCACCATGCCCATTGTCAAGCTTTTGATTTTTTAAATGGCCAGGGGATGAAAACCAGTTCAGAATCTAAAAACTAAGCCTCTGATTCTGAAGAACAGAGATAGAGAGGGAGAGAGAGAGAGAGAGAGAGAGAGAGAGAGAGAGAGAGAGAAAGAGAAAGAGAGAGAGAGAGGGAGGGAGGGAGATTAAGCAAAATTTAAATAAATTACAAATGTATCAGCATGTAATAGTGGCACTTCTCTTCAAAATTCTCCACAATCTAGCCATGAGCATTGCATTTATCTGTCTTTTTTTTCACCATTTGTGTATAGATAAGATTATAATATGAAAAGGGTATCTTGATATACTAAGTTGAAAGGGAAATACTACAAAGAAATATTGTCACTCACAGCAACTGAAAACTCAATTTGATTGTTTAGGTTTCTTAGCTCAAATGTAGGCATTAATACAAAATTTCTGATGCAGAGAAAAGTATACTAGTAGATTAACTGTAAACCTCCAGTTCATAGGTGGGCTTTCATGTAACTAGCATTAGGGGAGAAAGATGAGCTGGACATCTCATCGGACCAAGTCACTGTCCATTTTCATGCATGGGATGAAGGTTGTGGAAAAATGGAGTACTATTTATTGCGAGATCTTTCTCAGATGGAAAGGGGATCAAGACGTTGTGGGAAAGGAAGGGAGGGAAATGCCAAAAAAAAAGGATCTAAGATGTGTTATGTACCTGTAACAACCACACACAGAAATAGACTTTCAGCATATATTAAAGAAAAAATGTTTAAATTTTAAAATGCCTATTGAGCCCACTGTCCCAAGTGCTTTATACTCATTTTCTCCAGGTAATGTTTGGAGCTTTAGGAGCTCCTTATTATTGTCTTCATTTTGGAGAATTGAAATAAAGTCCCAAGATTATGTGCCTCTAGTAATTGCCTGGAACAACCAAGAGCCAAAACCAAACCGATTTGACCTCAAGGCACAGACTTTCATGTTAAACCATCTTGCTCTCCAACACCTGCATTATCAGGATTAAGAAAACACAAAAAAGTAAAAAGTAAAATATAATCTTTCAAAAAATGGCAGACCACATTTTCCTAACTGGATGAATTAAATTCAATAAGTATTTCTTGTTTCTCTGTAACCAAAACATTGTCTTATTCTAAAGAGAAATGGGAGTGGAAAGTATTAAAAGATCAGAAGAAATAATTCTGAAGAGAATATTTGATAAACACTTGAAAATACACTAAACCTCCTTGTTACCAAAGGATGTAAATTATAAACAGTAACTCAGTTTTGGCTTGGCAAAAATTTATATTTAGCTCTATTAAGTACTAACAAAATATGTGGAAATTATTCTTTACAGGAAAGTGGAGCTCTACAATGGTTTTAACTGTAATAAGTTGGGAAACAATTTAGTACAGTCTTTTGAATGCCAAGGAACACAATCTATGATCAAACATTCTCAATTCTCATAAAACATCCTCAGAGAATGTTGATGTAGAAACTTACACAGTGTATATATAAATTATTTGGAGTGCTAACTTTCATTATTTAAGAACTAAAAGCTTAGGCATCCTTCCCTGTGGAAAGTGATAAATTAAAGAAGATGTGGCTCTTCTATAGAATGGAGTATTATTCTACCATTAAAAATTATAAGATTGAGTCATTTTTACTCAAATGGATGTACCTCCAGGACATCCTCATAAGTGAAACAAATAGGTCACAGATGTATAAATATCATATCTGTTCTCTGGTATGACAAAAAGAAGATGTAAATGAGTTCTAATATCTACAGTAGATTTGTGAAATTGAAAATGTTTAAAAGGAAAGAGGGTGTAGGGATAATGAGGAGAAAGAATGTGATAGTAATTTTAAAAAGGAAATAAAACTTATGTATATAGGGGGTGGGTGGGGAAGGGGGGAAAATGAGAATCAAGTCATGTCAAAATCTAGTACAAACTCTCAATGTTGAATGTGATGATGATGTGCATTCATAATGTACCAATAAAGATTTGAATATATATATATATATATATATATATATATATATATGTATGTATATGTATATATAGTGCCAATTCTTAGAATACTATACACCAATTGAAAGGAATGAAATAAATGGTTGGATTTTCTTGTATTCCTTCAAAGAGCATTAGATTTCCTTTATTATAGCCAGATTATTACAGATCTGTTTAACCTTTTCAAGACTTATCTTTTTATTTCTTTTAGGGCAGCTTCAAAGATGATTATGGTTAATTTAACTCCATTGAGAGGCCATACCTTTTCTGTAGTTTTTACTAAATGCTCATATGTGCAACAAGAGCTATTAGTGAGAAATCAAATGATCCCCAGCAGTGTGTAAATGTGAGAACTGTTCCACTCTTAGCTCCTCAATAACTCTTTCCAAAATCTTGTTCATATCTAACCCATAGGGTGGGTTAAACCTTCTGAAACCATATATCAGTATTGATATAATGTTTTAAGGGGACTTCTACACAGCTTCCCTATACTTTTTCCTCTGAAGTTATCCCCTATCAAGCACTACGCTCCCACAAGACTGTTTTCTGCACCTTTGGTTCATGTTATTCCTTTCTTCACTGCAGGCTGGAAATTACCTTTTAGTGGAAAGTCTGGTCTTTCAGTGTAGGTATATATTCAAATCACACCTGCTTAGGGATCAGTCTCAGGCTTGTGTTTTGATGTATAAAAACACTTTCTATAGGATTTGCAGTTTTCTAACTTGTTTGTGTTACAAGGAATAATTCCAAATCCTTTTACTCTTTCATGGCTGAAAGCAAAGTTGGATTTCCATATCTATATGTGATTATATATAGGTATATTCATTAAATACAGACATAAATTTGGAAAATATATGGTCTAATTCATATATTAATGTGATCAATGGTAGCAGAAAAATTATAATAATTAAGTGACATTTGTAAAATATACAGGAGACAGAGGACTGCTGGAACCCCATCCTTGTGTTGGCAAAGGCAGGAAAGTACAGTTTCTGTGGCTTACCTTACCCAACACTGTGGCTAGGATAGATCATATATGGAGTATGGAGAGGAAGTATGAGAGATTTGAGAGAAGAGAGGAATCCCTGAAATGGAGCACCAAAATGTAGGAGAGTGAATGAGTCAGGGATTTCCAAGCAACAGTTACAGCCAATCTGTTGCTGGCAGCAATATTTTAAATGAAAATAAAGGCATTATGTGTTTCCTGCTTTGTCATGACCGGCAGGCTGTGGTAGGTCCAGGGTTGGCAAAGACTTGTATTTCACCTTGGAAATCCAGAGTTAGAAACTTATATTCTACTACTCTCTTAATACATGTGTTCATTTCCTGTTACATATACTCATAGTGTCCATAAAATTAAAAGCTCTCTACAAGGTAAATCATGTTATAGCTGGAATTATTTAATTCGTATCTTTCTATGTTAGGGATTGCTAGCCATTCACTGTGTGCTGAAATGTGCTCGAGTCTTCCCTTTTGAACTCAATACATCACAGAGTTTTTATTATAAAATTCTAGTATTTTTTTAACTTTCTTAAACTTTGCCTGATTTTTCTTTAAGGAAAAGAATGCTTAAGAAAATATACACACTTTGCTTCTGGTACCATCTTGACAGTTTGAACAAATCACTTCAGCTGTATATTATAACCTTCTGAGCGATCAATGGGTACTAATCTACCAATAAATTATTATATTATACATATTTTAAATGACATCTTACATACTTTTTAAAGTGCAATTATAGCATAAGCCATCATAAGCTATTTTTCTCAGTCAATCAAAATCTTTAAGAATCCTGACATTTTAAGGCTTTTCAAAGAATTCTCCATCATTTTCAGAGGGGGAGACTTCTAGTAATATATACATGTCTCTACATTTTCTATGTCCTTAATTTTTGAACTGATAAAAATGCTACTTTTAAGTTTATGAAGTACTATCAACACATAAAATATGCATTTAGATAATAATTCAGTATGAACCAAATAGAAGACAAGAAATTTAATAAAATAAAATTTTAGCAATATCTACATTTTCGTCATTGTCTTATTCCTGTGTCATAAATTACAGAGATGTAATCAATACCCCAAATCCTCAAAGTCAACATCTGTGGTCTCACTAACAAAGAAATGCTATTTTTCTTGCAGAGGGCCCATTTCTTCACAAAAATAAATTTTCTGATTCTAACAAGCCACATAATTTGAGAGCTGAAATAGGTCACTGGATCCCTCAGGTTTGTTTTCAGGCTTAATTGCTTTGACCGCCTCCTTACAAATATATCAAATCTGTCGAGATATTCTTTAAAATATTGCACTATGAACTAGAAGCAATTATTCAGAGAAGTCTGAAAAATGAAATGAGACAACTCAAATTATGCATTTTCAGGTACTGAATACAATAAATAATATCTTGACTTTGTTTGTATCACAATGTGGACTCTTTGGGGAAAGTGTTTCCCATCTACCAGGTCAGTTAAAGCCCATCTTTCTGACCTCAGTCCCATGGTGAATCTTGAGAGGGTCTATCCATTAATTCTAATCCACCTCAATTATAATCTAAAAACAAGCCTGTTCACCCATAAAATTCCTGGAAGACATGCTTATATCACCCAAGAGTCAGACCTGCAGACTTCCATCTTGGCTGTGGACATAGAAACCAACCTGAGACATACCTCTAGCCCTTCTGGGCCACTGTGAGTAAAATACAGACTGTGAAAATTCACCCAGCAATACAACCAGAGCTTTTGCAGAAACCCGCAGATGCCTCCATTTATCACCTGAAAAAGGCCGGTCATCACAAATCCCCCCAGAAGCTGGATTTCATCTCAGTATCTGCTCCACAGACAAAGGTCCCAGAGACAATCTAGTCCACCCAGAGACAGCAAAGAATCACACGAACACAGCACCAACAAAGGAAACTAACGAGGCTCACACAACCAACACCAAAGACAGATCTATGGGTTGTCTAAAAAAGAATTCAAAATAATCATCTTTAAAAAACTCAGTAAGATGTGAGATAAAAAATTTCACCTTAGCAACAATTAGAAAAATAACACATGAACAAAATGATAAAGCTAACAAACTGGGCCATTACTAAGGTACTGCCACTGTCATTTCAGCATCATCTCTACACTCTTGACATTAAGCATTTGATTATATGAACTTAGCACCAACTATTACACTGTTTCAGTATATTTTCTATTGTAAAGAGTAGTTATTTCAAGATATGTAAAGATTACGTTAATTTTTATTACTTAATATATTTTAGGGATGTCATTCACAAATATAATAAAGTATCATTTGTCATTGAAGAGGAGAGTATGCTTCCTTTGTTTTCAGCACTTCTAATTGGAAACATTAGTTTATTACCTTGCTCCCATAAAGCTTCCTTGATACAGATTTCTAAGAGTTGCCTAAGTAGATAATTGAATGCTGAGCAAGCAGACTCCTGACCCAGCTTATGCATCAGCTCTTCTGCAAAGTCCCTGTCCTCAGAGACGGCAAGAAACTTTCCTTTGTGCTCCTGCTGCCCCATATGTACAAAATCCAGTTCACACTCACGATGCTTCTTCTCTCCCACTGGGTGCTAAGATGGGGTCTTTACTTTTATCTTGTATCCCTGACCATCAAGCACTGGGTCACCTTCTGATATTTTCTGAACATGAGCAGAACTCATGAGTTAGATGAGCAAGACAAACGAATACATGGAGCGTGACATCCAGTCCCAGAATAGTAATGATGCTTTTTCTTCCTAGTCACCATTTATCTGTTGTACATACCGAGTCTACACAATTTGGGTTAGCCTGGAGGAAAATAAGCCAGACAGAGAAGTATTTTGTGTTCTGTCTTCTCTGTGAAATCTGAAAAAAAAAAAAAAAAATGAAAGGAGATACAGTATTTAAAAATGCGAGGCAGAGCAAGCAGAGTGGAAACAAGGACTTGGGTCAGAGGTTAGAAGACAAAGTAGCAGATGCAGGATGATCATGTTGCACGCTGAGAGTTCTAAACATCATTTTCTATTAAATTAGTAAAACTTCATATAATTCCCTTTATACACAGATACAAAAGATACATGTATCTTTGTCCTTTCTGTAAGGATACTCTAATATCTTCATTTCTTCAAAATTCCTGTTTTCGAGTCCCTAGGCTTGCACACATGGAGTTCCCTTGGTATCCTTCTTTGTCTGGTCCCTATTTACCTTCAGGTGCTTTGAGGGTTTTTCCCAGTAAATCTTTCCCATCCTTCATTTACAAAGGTTGGCTTCACTTTCTCCATAACTACGTCATACCTTAAGTGCCCCATTACTGTCCACCATACTGAAAATTTCACCTTTCTTGTCCTCTAGAGTCTCAGTTTCAAGAAATATACCAATGGGAATCCAACAGTATAATTTATTCAGAGCTACCAAAGTATTAATCTACCACAATGTGGGAAGTACTTTAGCAAATGTCAATATGCTCAAGAGACTGGTTAAATATAAGAATAAAGGAAAAGTCCAAAGCTAAGAGTATCAGAAACAATATCTTAGAATATTGTCTTTCAAAATTAAACAAGTAACAATCCTGAGACAAGGGGACATTTTAGATATGTTTAGTGTAGGATGCTGATGACGTATATGGATGGATATCTGAATGGAGAAATGTGATACAAGCATGGAGAAAATACGATGAAGAAAGATGAATGCAATTGAAGCTTCTCAAGGGTGCTCCTATTTAAAAGCTAATAGAAAGGTCAGGAAAAAACTTTTAAAGGTAATATAATAAGGAAAATGAAACCAAAGAAAAAGAATGTTTCAAGAAATAGGGGACAGTTAATTGAGCAGAACTCTAGGGAAAAAATAGTAACAGTGAAACCCAAAACTAGGCCAATTAAATTTACCTATAGGGACATCTCCACCAATGGAACATTTCAGCTGGACAGAGCAGAAGAGTAACATTAAAATTACAGAGCTGTAATGGTCATTTGATGATAGCAACAGCACCTGGCATTTGACTGATCACTACATAATTTATTATGAACTTAACCTATGACATTTATTAAATGCAGTGCTGAGAGGTAGGTCAGAACAAGCATAGCTCGCTGTGCATCAGAAAAAGTATTGGCTTGGAAACAGACCAAAGATTGCAGGACTAAGGGGCAGGGATTTGCAGCACTAGACTTTTTTCATTGTCTGAGCCATTTTTATGTCTAAGTAATAAAATATTACTTAAATATTTCCCCCAGCACAGTAACAAATAATTTATGTCTGGGAAATAGTGTCTGTTGAACAACACACGATTTTGTATCTAAAGCAGTTTTCTTGTACTAGTCCTTCCTAAATCATTGATTATACCTAGCTTTTCTAATATTCTTTTGAGTGGTTTGAAGACCTTACTCCCTTCACTGCTGCATTCTAGAGGAAGCTTCCACCAACGACTGGGTGCTAGACTCATACAGTCTTAATCCAGGTACCTGTGTGGAGGGAGCCACGGGAGAGAATCTGGGCCTAGGAAAACTATTCCACTATCAGTACATTTCCTAGCCCTTCCCCCTCCCATTCCTGGTGCCAGGAGTTACAAAAGTACAGAGCCTATTTTGGATCCCCAAAATAAGTAAGACCATGGAATAAATACCTGTCATTCAGCCTGACTTATTTCACACAGCACAATGGTATTGCTGTAAATGGCAGGAATCTATTCTTTTAAGATCATGTGATATTTCACTGTCTGAACAACTCATCCCAAGACATTTATTTCCTTATCTTGGCTCTAGAGAATAATGATAGAATAAATACGGATGTCGAAGAGAGTGATTTTATTTCTTTTAGATATATACCCAGAACTAAAATTGCTGGATCATATGGTACTTCTCATTTTTTGAAAAACTTTCTCTCTCTTTCCCATAATAGCTATACATATCATTTTACATGCCCACCAATGATACACAATGGATTTCTTTATCCTTGACAACACTTGTTACACAGTTATTTTGGTAGCAGTTTTTCTAATAGGTGCAAGGTGATGTCTCCTTGTGGTGTGACTTGCATTTCTCTGATTCGTAATATTAAACTATGTTTCATATAATATTTGAAACTCAGAGAAGCACAGAGTAGAATGACTGCTGCCAAAACCAGAAAGGAAAGGTACTAGTCAGAGGATTGAAAGTATTGGTCATGTAAGATGAGTGAGTTCTAGAGATACAAGGTGCAGCAGTGACTACAGTGAACAATAGTATACTATGTACTCCTGATCTGCTAAGAACAGATCTTAATCAGAACACAAAGAGAGACAGCTGTGGGAGGTGAGGGGTACACTGATTCATTTGTCATCATTTCCAAATCTGTACATATATCAAAATATCCAATTACAGACTGTAAATATCTATAATTATTGTCAATTATACCTCAAAAATGCTAGGCACAAAATAACACTCGAGCCTACTGTTCAGAGCTTTTTGGCATAAGATGATTCCTCATGTTTGCTATACATCTCTCTGAGCTCAGCCCATGCTGTCCTTTGGAGAACAGCAAAGATGAGCCACTGCCTTTCCCCCTTGTCAGAGCTGTTGTGATACCTAATCAAAGACTCTGCTGTTACTTTCAGTTTGGCTCAATCCAGTTCAGTCTCTATACCAGCAGCTCATAACGTGGAAAGCATAATGAAAGCGAGACATCACAAAAAGATGCCTAAAAGATAGCAGCATTTACTGAAAGGCTACCCTTAGCTAGATGCACTGCTAGTGCTTTCACAATATTTTTGCTTCTTTAATAACTAACACTGCCAAAAAAAAGTAGATGTTAATTCTCTAACTTCAAAATCAAGGAACGTGAAGTTTGGGTTGGCTGAGTCCTTTCCTATCTTAAGCAAGTAGTCTGAGTATATACATTTTACTAAGGGATTTTATAGTTGTCTATATCTGTCAGGCAGGTAAGCCAGACCAAAAGATGGTTGGTGAGGGCAATTCCATCACTAAGACTGATAATGACTGGAAAAAGGGGGAATAACTATGAAGAAAGAAAAACAGAAGAGACAGAGGTACACAAATCTGATGCTCCTTTTCTTAACTTGCCAATATATTGCTAAGTAAATGTGGAACACGTCCACTTGTGCCTCTCGGTGACGATAGTACGAAAGCAGTATTTGAAAGGACAAAAGAAGACTCAAGATACTAGAAATGTCTTTTTGAGGCTGAGTGTAGCATTGTGCATTCATTCTGGTTCCTAGAAGACAAAGAGAATAGTAGAAAACAGCTGAAAAGGCAGAGAAAGACAAAGCTGAAGGAGTTTTCTGAGGTCAAAATCACAGGGAAAGAAGTCAACACAAAATAAGAAAATGACTTCTTCATTGAGGGGAAAAAATTTAAGCTATTACAGTCATAAAATTGCTTTAGTGCATTTATCAGACATTTCAATTTCTCAAACTGGGAAAAATACACATAATAATGCATGTTATTTAAAAGATTAAACTAACTTCATAAAATTATTTTTAATTCAAATCTTTTTTTTATCTTTATTGGTACATTAAATATACACATCATGATTGCACTCCATAATGGGGATTTGTACCAGTATAAGACACAACTTAATTCTCATTTTTTCCCATAGCCCTACCCACCGTACCACCCCTCCATATACATAAAATTTGTTTCCTTCTTTTTTGTTACAATCTCAACATTTTCCCCTTTCACCTTATTTAACATTGAGCATTATCCATTGTGAAATAGAAAATGTTTAATTCAAATCTTTACTGGTAAATTATATATAAACATCATAATCACACTCAACATTAAGAATTTGTACCAGAATATAGCATGACTTCTCATTTTTTCCCATTCTCCGACCCACCTTACAACTCCAACCCCCTATATACACATACTTTGTTTCCTTTAAAGAAAAAAAAAAAGAAAGAAAATGACTTCTTTCTTCTAAGCAGGAAGAAAAAAGGGAGAATCATAAAAGTATAAGAAAATTAGGGCCCCTGGAGATACTTTTCTGACAGGTAACAGAGGAATGAAGGAGTTCTCACTGGATAACCTCAATACACTCAGGAAAATCAGAGATAAGGTCATGTGTTGAGAGAAAAAGACTTGAGGTTGATTGGAAGGGACAGGACTGGCACAGCCACTCAGATGATGCATTAGGGAGCAAACGTGAAATAAATAAAAGAATCGCTAAACAGCAGAGAAAGCAGCAATGTGGTACTTGGTCCAAAGCCACTACCTATGGCCTAAATAGATAAAAGGATAATTGAGGGCCTAGGACTAGGAAATACTCAAGGTGGTCATAGGAAAAAAAAGGGGAAAATCCTGAGCATTCCTATTACTGGGGAAGAACCACTCCAATAATTCCTGGTCGGCGCATTCAGACAAAGTAGTGACAGTAGCCTGGATGCCCCTACTGTGCCTTCTCAATAGCATCCTGTAATTTCCTGTCACATTTCTTCTCACATAGCCTCATAATTTATCTTTTATGTCTCCTCAAATCAGCTACAAATAACTAGAGGGACAGGGTCATGACTCCCCTGTTCCTCCCGCAGTGTGTGGTAAACATCACTGCACCTGTCACCCTGTAGTTATTTGTTGACACATGGAATAATGCGGTGTGCATCTTCTGTCATTTGTCCCATGCCAGTTCTGTTTTCTACCTGGGTTTCTCCTGTGGAATGCTTTGGTTCTTGTGATTTTTGCTTGTTCTAGCCCTGCCCGGCCCTGCCTATCTGGCTTTGTCTTCTGTACTTCTAATGACTTCAGGTGAGTCTGACTCTCTACTCTTCTTCTGTCTTGGTCACTATTTCCAGATTATCCCAGCTCATGACTTACGTTCACTGGGTGTATGGCCAAGTTTACACCTAGCACCCTGAGGCAGGAATAGTAACACAGCATGAAAGAAAAACATCAAACTAAAACACAGACAGCATCAGAAGACAGAACTGACCAAGCCAGAATCTGGATCAGGAGAGGAAAGTCCCAGAATCTGGCATCACCCAGAGAACAGAAACAAAGGTCAGAAACATACCAAACGCTCAGATATGAAAGATGAAGGAGAAGACAAAGTCAGAGTGAAGCTGAGGGTGCCAGAAAGACAAGTTACAAAGAATAAACCTGAGCTGTGGGCAAAGGCAGATGACTCCTGTACAGAGCAGCTCAGCTCTGTCACACAGGACTTTTCAGAGACACAGATAAGTCTGAACCTGAAAAGAAATATGTCTACAGTTACATTTCTGCCCATAAGCATGGTCCATTGTCATTATCTGCTAGATGGACTACGTCTTCCGTACTGTTCTGGTATGCTGGTTCAGAGCTGAGAGTATACACATGCAGCAAACATTTATCATATCCTCATTCTGAGCGGTGTGATTTGTCAGAGCTGTTGTGATACCTAATCAAAGACTCTGCTGTTACTTTCAGTTTGGCTCAATCCAGTTCAGTCTCTATACCAGCAGCTCATAACGTGGAAAGCATAATATTAACAATTGGATTTCAGAAACACCCAGCACAATGAAAAGCTGTGGTCACAGCCTTCAAGAAACTTACAGTCTGAAGAAGAGCGATGTGTGACTGGTAAGGGAGAAAAGCTAAAACTTTCCTCCTTTGGGGGACTGAGAGGGACTTACAGAGCAAGTGACAATGGAGATGTTCTAATATATGATCAGGTTTGCTGGATCTGAAAGCTCTACAAATGTAGGAAAAAGCAGATCTCAGAATACTCTGGGAAAGAGGACTTGGCTCCCACCATGGGTATGCTAGAATGGCTGATACTCCAAACCAGTGCCAAAGAGCAACTGGAAATAAAACAAACCCAAATAAGCACAAGCTGGATGGCGAGGGTACTCACCACAATGGGACATTTATGTGGTGGTGAGACAAGACGTCCACAAAAGGAAAAGCAGCAAGAAATTTGCAATTAAAGAGACAGAGAATTTATGGGGGGCACTCTGTTTTTCAGAGGTTAAGGGAGTAAATTGCACAAGTGTAGGCTTTCTGGAATATCTCATAGAACAAGCAGAGTCAACGTACACAATTTAAAGAAATGCTGCGCTTGAGCAAGAACTTTCGTGCCGTGAGTCTCTCTAGCAATGTGATAGTATAGGGGGTTGTTAAGTTTCTTCCCACAAGTAGATTAAAGTGGTGCCATCTCCCTGTGTCTCACTAGAGAAAGACAGAAAGGGAGACAGCAAAGGTGATTAATACCTGTTCAAATCAGATTACATGTCTGTTTCTTCTGTACTTTGCAATCCCAGGATGTTACTTGTCCCATAGATATTAAGCACTTGATTCTCTATTTTAAAAACTCCAAAATTAACTCTGACATAATTCTTAAACAAGGTTTTCAGGTCCCAGTGATTTTATAGAAATACATTTATAAACCAAATCGTATCATTCAAAATACTCCTCAGATCTTACAGGCTAAAATTTAAAGCCAAAAGTACAAAAAGGGAAAGCTCCTAAATTATAGCTGAAATGGCTTAGTCTTCTTTAAAATCTATTTTCTGATGTTAAGATAATTTTATTCTTCACTCCACAAAGACATAAAATTAATTATATTCAAGAATTCTAAAACTGCCTTCACCAAAACAGGGCTACAACATGGCTGAGTTCTTAAATAAGAAGCTTGTTCCTGTATTATTCTTAGTTTAATCTATGTTTGGGTCATTTTCCAAGGAGATTGGCATAAGAAAATATGTTGATTTTATCATTTTTCTGCCTAAATGTGACAAGTTCTCAGATTTGCATTCAGCTTATCAATGTTTGATGACACATAATTGTTCCTGCTGCACTTTAATTATGTAAAGGTACTCAAACAGATGAAAAGCTGAATAGCAGTAGCTGAATAGCTACTGTTTTTAGGTTCATTTCAGTCAAAGAAAAAGTATATGACAAACTGTGGTCTTTTGTGTTTTGATGAAATCAACTCATAAGAATCTGGAAATTAGTTCTTTAATATGTATACTTTTCTTACATTTATCTGCTTGGATTTTATGTCTGATTGTATGACATAAATAGTGACTTAATCAGCAGAGTATCCCCAGACAAACATGGTACACTGGTGACTAATTAAGCCAGGCCAGACACAATACAGTCCAGGGAGCTACTGTTCATTATGTTTTGTAAAGTTTCAGTTATAACACTCTAACACAACAAATAAGGCATTCTCACGACTCCATCTGAACCTTATAAAAACCTCTGTTCATTTTCTTATTACCTGTAACCCCCCCACCAATCACTTTTCCCATATTTTATTCACCGTCTAGAAACTTTCCCAAGCCAGGATGCTTGTCAGAACCATCAGAAAAATATATGAGAAAAAAATCAATTTCTAAAGTTGGGGACATAGACCAATGGTGCAGAGAGCCTAGGTGCAGGCCCCTGAACCACAAAAAATTGCAGAGGAAGAGAAGGGACGTCAAAAGAATTAAGAATGTTATACACATGTGCCAACTCCCACAATGAAAATAATCATTATGTATAGCAAATAGAAGGTTAATTACACAGTGGTGGTGAGACCTCACTTAGCATTTAGTATCATTAGGTACAAAGCTCATAAATCTGTGCAGAATTAGCAGAACAGACCCATTGCCTGGCATGTCTAGATTCAGTTTGAATTTCTTTTTTTGTTTTGTTTTTGTTTGTTTGGTTTTGAAACAAGGTCTTGCTTTGTGTTTCAGGCTGGCCCTGAGCTCAGCCTCCAACTCACATCACAGCAATCCTCCTGCCTCTGCCTCCCAAGTGCTGGGATTACAGGCGTGAGCCACCACGTCCAGCACTGTGATATGTGGTGCTGATTGCTGCTGGGCGTGAGTTTTGTATGTGGTTACCGGAGAATCAAACCCAGGTCCTTGCGCTTGCAAGTCAGGCACCGGAACCACTGAGCTAACTCCCTGACTCTAGTCTGATTTTCTTGATAACCAGCTTTTATTCTAGATATTCTGCAGATGGTTTGGGTAATTTTCCTGGATGCCTCATTTCAGAAAACATTACAAAGTCTCTCCCCATTTCATTACCATGCATTTAAATTTCTCCACTACTTCTGTGCCAACTCTTCACTACTAGACTCTGGACCCTCAACTAAACCTCAGCTCCTCAGTGAAAACCATAATGCAAAGCAATTTTTTACCTCTCTACTTCATCATCTAAGAAGACCTTCATTTGCCTCCCACCCAAACAGTCTCAATCTGTGCAAATATTCCCCTTCTTCCCACATGCAGTACTCATAGGCTTTGTTTTTAAAATCAGCCTTCAATGCTAAAATTTTTAAACAATAAATATACCCCCTTAAAGAATGTCTTTGACAAATGTTTATAATATGTGATATAATCACTTCTATCAAATTATAGAACATTTTCCAAATGTCTCCTGGTGCCTTGTTCCATTTAATTCTCCCATGCTCCAGTCTCAGGATGCATCAGTTGCTTTCTGCTGCTGTGAATTAAATTTGTCTTTTCCTAAAAGTCAAATAAATGGAATCACAGGATGGGTTTGCTTTTTTACATAGCTTCTCTTGCTCAGCATAATTTTATTAGTCAGATTTCTCCAGAGAAACAAGCAGCAGGGTGTGTGTGTGTGTGTGTGTATGTATGTATGTATGTGTGTGTGTGTGTATATATATATATATATATATATATATATATATATATATATATATATATATATATATATATATATATATATATATATATATATATATATATATGTGTGTGTGTATATATATATATATATATATATATATATATATATATATATATATATATATATAGCTGATACTGCAGTCCAAGCCCAAAGGCTGTCTGCTCAAAGACCTCTTTATTGCTTAAAGTGTGGTCAGTCTTTGTTCTGTGAAGTCCTTCTACTGATTGCATGAGGCCTCCTCACATTATGGACAAAAATTTCCCCATATTCAAAGTGCTAATTTAAATATCAGTGTCATCCAAAAAAACATGCTCATAAAAATATCTAAATCAGTATGTGACAAAATATCTTGACAAGTTGATATATAATTATTAGCATCTCTATAACCCTGAGATTTATCTACATTATAGAATATCCAATAGATTACTCCTTTACATCTTCAAATTATACTCCATATCATGCTATAAATGGAAGTGTGGATACTCTGAATTTGCTGCCATTGTGAATAAAGCTATTATGAGCACATATATGTGTGCATATCTATACATATACAGAATATGGAAATACTTATAAGTATTGTTAATTGAAATCTTTATTGGTACATTACATATACACATCATGATTGCACTCCACAATGGGGAATTGTACCAGTATATGACACAACTTCATTCTCATTTTTTTTCCCATAGCCCTAACCACCCTACCACCCCATATATACATAAAATTTGTTTCCTTTCTTTTTTTTATAATCTATTATTTTTCCTCCTTTACCCTATTTCACTTTGAGTATTTTCTATTTCACAATATATAACATACAATTCTAGAACTCATTTACACCTTAATTTTCTCATACCAGAGAAAAGGTGCAATATTTACCTATCTGTGAATAAGTATTTTTGAAGATACATGTTTTCATACATGAATACATATAAGTGGGATTTTGGAATCATATGGTAATTACACGTGTAAGAAACTTTTTAACTGTCTTGAAAGTTATTCAGATCTCATAAAACAATGTAGATTCACCTATTCTTCTCAGTATCTTCCCAAAGAGTTAAAGACATCATATTATAGTAATACATACCTATGTTTATAGAAGCATAATTCATAATAGCGAAACATCGAAAGGAGTTTATATGTCCACTGACAGACAAAAGGATAAGGAAAAGGTTGTATTTGTGTACAGTGGAATACCACTCTGTCATAAAGAAAATCAAGTCACTTATAGGAAAATGGATGCACCTCAGACCCTAATGAAGTGAAGTGAATCAGATATACAAGCTTAAACATCAGAGTCTCTTATGAGAGAAACTCAATTTATAAATAAAGAGAAACATAATAAAGATAGATAAAGGAAGTAGGGAAGGCAGTCAGGAGGTGGAGAGATGGAGGAAGCAGTGAGGGAAAGGGTTTGACAGAATCAGTTAAGATGTGTTATGTACACGTACCAATTCCACACAAGGAATGTAATAATTATGTACTGCAAACCTGCTCTAACAAAATGTCTACAGTGATGAAGGAAAGTTCTGGATGCTTCATGCTCTGACCAAATTGTTTACACCTTCAGTTATTTCAACTGCAGATAGCTAGTGATGTATAATGATATCCTCCTATAGTTTTAACTTCCACTTTCTTGACAACTATGATTTTAGTATCTTTTTATGTACTGACTGGCCAATTATATATCTCTTTTAATGAAGTATCTGTTCAAATCTTCTCCCCATTTTTTGCCAGCGCTGTTTAATTATTTCATGTGATTAAACTGTAAGTGTCCCTCATGTATTTTGGATCAAAATCCTCTGACAAGTATGAGACAGTGTGATTTGCATTTTTTTTCATTTTTAACAGTATAATTAGAAGAACAGAAGTTTTAATTTGCATGATGTCCTGTTTTTCTTTTTTACTATTAGAGTTTGTATTTTGTGCTAACTAAAAATTTATTTGCCAGTTACAAGTAGATTTTCCTTCCTCTATATTTCCTTCTAGTGTATCCTTAGATATTGCTTATATACTTTTATCTGATTTCTTTGGGTTTCTTATGTGTGTATGATATGAGCAAAGAGTTTATATTCACTTTTCCACTGAGATATCCCACTGTTTCTATAACATTTTTGATAAAAATGTCCTATCCCAATTTAATTACCCTGTCACCTTAGACAAAAATCAGTTGAGAAATATGTGTGGAAATATTAGTGGCCTCTCAATTCTGTTTTTATCTGTCTATCCTCATGCCAACACAACATTATTTTGGCCACTTCAACTTCATAATAAGCCTTGAAATCAAGTAGATCAGTGCCTCCAACTTCACTCTGCTTTCACTAAGTTGTCAGGTATAATCTTTATTGTAAGTTGTTGCCAGGATATTTTGTTTTATGTCAAGCCTATTTGTATTAACATTTACTCTGATGCTTCCTTAGAATAAAATCAGTGAATAGGAAGATACAGAAGTAGATACACAGCTTTCACTTTTGGTTCAGCATAATCATTCTTTAGAAGGTACTGTCTTTAAATATATCCAAGTCCATAAGTAGCTTAATTATTTGTGGTTTATGTATTACACTCCATAGTGCTGCCCTGCATATACAATGATTATCACAAAATACTCTCACTCCATTCATTCACATGGAATCTCTGCATCCCAATTCTCTCAAAACTCAGTCTTCATGCTTAACCACTTAAGTCCCTTTTCACCCCGTCTACCTGCCAGTGGTATGGATTTTCCCAGTCTCACTCCCCAAGCCCTGGCCTCACCCAAGTTGAGATGCAGAACAATCGCTCTTTAACATACGCAAATGCCATTGTACATTTCAATGACATTCTCTGTGAAAGGACAAATCTAAGTTCTGGTCTTCTCTCACTATAAGTCACCTTCTGCTTTATTGATTCATAATTTATATTTGCTTATATTAACCTTCTTTATGTCCATTCTATATTTTTTCATAAGTAAAATTACTGGATAGTTTCCACCCATTCTCAGTTATTATTTGAATAAAATAAAGGCAAAAAAACCAACAAGCTTGCTGGATGTGGATGCTTGTTTTTGTCAATACACTCATTCAGCTGTACCTAAACTTGAAAGCTTATGGTCCAAACCTAGACATCCCAGGTATAACTGCACAGGTCAACACATGTCATCATGCAAATGTAGACAATCTTACCTTGATTTCCATGTCCTAAAAAACACAGAATGATATGAATATGCTGTTTCTTCCTCATGGCCTTTCCAATCCCATAGTACTAAAAGAATTACATATCACAATGATCCTATAGGTTACCAATGTACTCCAGGGCTCTGAGTGGGTACGAATTAAGCAATAGCCTTGATGAACAGCAGACAAGCCCTAATAAATGATGAAGTCTGCTACTAATGAAGAGACTAGCCAGACTTGCTCTTTATGAAGCGATAAGCTAGACAGATGCAAGCAAAACTGATCTCTATAGCTGTGGCTGGTACTTAAAATTAGTTTCACAGTTACCCTCAATGAAACCACCCTCCAAAACTTTCTGAAAAATCCTAAAATTTCAGAATCAAAAGAATAATTGGAACTCATTTAGTGCATTTAAAATTTTTAAAGAGATACCAAAAACAGTGTTAAAACCACCTGCAAAGGTTGATACAAAGAATAATTGATGTTAGTGTTCTGTTGCTGTGGTATGTAAACATTTTATACCACAAAGGTGCTATACCCTCATCTTTCCTAGATCCTACTGGGAGTAGTTTCTCAAGTTTGGAAGTTATTTGTGAAGATAAACAGACTGGGACTTTCCACCTACCAAAGTGAGAGTACTGAAAACTAATACAATGCGTTGCTTTACCAAAGTCAAATGCAGTGAATCAGTAATGCTGAGACTTATATGTAAACATTTCTAGTAAAAACTGAAATAAAATTTTCCTACAGTGGAAAACTATCTTAATTTGTCATAATTTTGCTTCAATTTTTGAAATGGAGTCATTCATACTTTTTCTTTCAAATTCCCTATCACTTGCTTCTCTTCATTTTACTCTATAACTTGAGGAAACTTTTTGAAAGAAGCTTTCACAAAAAAGAATGAGCCAAGAGCATAGGAAATTCAGTAGAACGTATGGTTTCATCTCAAATCTCTTTCCAGACAAGAGTAATTTTATTGCAGCCTCTGACAGTCATAAAACAATAAAATATGGCGGCACCGAGTCTGCGTCACTGAATCTGCGCCGGGTTTGGAGTTTGCTTGTCTCCAGGCCCACGCTGGAGGAGCGCCCAGGGACTGAGGTTGGCGGCGGGCGGCTCGGGAAACGGCGACTGTGCCACTGAATCTGCACCGGGTTTGGAGTTTGCTTGTCTCCAGGCCCACGCCGGAAGAGCGCCCAGGGACTGAGTTTAGCAGCGGGCGGCTCGGGAAACGG
>PVIR01018151.1:0-33786 GCA_004026965.1 Petromus typicus
ATCTGCTGTCACTAAAGATAAACTTTGCCTATTTTAAAAGCTCATGTATCTGTAAGTAGGTGCTTTCATGTTTAGCCTCTTTACCTCAGAATATGTAATGGTTTTGAGATTTATCTGGATTGTTGCAAACAATAATTCATTGCTCTTATTATTTTATTGCTTAAACGTACTATACCTTACCTATTCACCTGTAGGTGAACATTTGGATTTTTTTCAAATTCTGGGTGCTCATGAATTAAGCTACAATCAACATTCAGATAAAAAGCTTTGCAGGGCCATAACATTTCTCTTAAATGCGTATTTTTAAAAACTTAAGTTTTCCAAAGGGCTTGAATTAGCAGTCCAGGTAAATTCCAATTGCTCTATAGTCTTGCCAACATTTGGAATTGTCAAACATCTCAATGCTAGCCATTTTAACAGGTAGGGGTGTGCTGCTACCTCATTTCAGTTTGATTTATATTTTTTCTGATGATAACATTGAATTTCTTTTCACATATTAAGCATTCATATATTTCTATATACTGCCTGTGTAAATGTTTGCTCACTTTTAAGCCTACTTTGTGTGTTTCTTCTTCCGGATACAAGACTTTTATCAGATATATTATTACAAAAAAGTTTTCTTCTCCTCTGTAGTCTCATTTTGTAGTGTTTTTGAAAAAGTGAAAGGTTTTAAGTTCAATTTTTTAATATTTTCAGGGATTTCTGTGTCCTATCTAAAAAATGTACTCCTCCCTAAAGGCCAGTTTTTTCTCTAACGTTTTCTTCAGCAAGTTTTAAGAGTCTTAACTTTTACATGTAAGCCTATACTTCAAACTAATTTCTGAGTATGTTTGAGCTCCAAAATGATTTCCAAAACCACCTTCATAAAAGACTATCCTTCCTTAACTATTCCTCTGATTTTCTCTATTGTGTTTGTTTTGTTGTTTTATTTCTATTATTTGTCAATTTCCCATTTTATTGATTTCCACTCAGTATGTTTTTCACAGAACTTAGAGTATGATTGCTCTGTATTTCTAGATTCTAAAGGAAGTGAGTTCTTCTTTTCTAATATGAGCTACAAAGCTGCAATTTTTTCCTCTAGGCATTCCTTAGATTGATTCCCACAAACTAGAATGTAGGCATTTTGGTTATACCTAAATTCAAAATATTTTATTTTATCTTTGGATCTGGGCTATATCCGAGGTGTGTTATTTCATTCCTCAACATTTAGGGTTTTTCCTAAATTACTTGTGGACCTACTACCATATGCTTGACACGAAAGCTCTGGAGATAAGGAGGAGGAAGTCAGTCTACATTTCTTTATCCAGAGAACTTAAGAAGCACAGTTCCTGGCCCACTGACAATGGTTACTGAGTGAATACAGATGAGTAGTCTGGGGAATGAACCTATAAAACTTGATTAGGACTTAATTCTCAAGAGTATTAGCCTGGAGGTGGGCCAGGAACTTAGTTCAGTGTTTCTGGCACCTGCTTCACAAGCACAAAGTCCAGAGTTCAACCTGCAGTACATCCCCCAAAAAGAGAGTATTAACCTGGAAATGAACTAAAAATGTGATAGTTAAAGAGAGAAGGACTACATGACTACTCAAGAATTTGCTACATTTGTGCTGTCCAGTGAGAAACTCAGCAAGGAACAGATCATGGAAACCAAATCAGTTAGGAAAAAAAATGGGGGCCAGGGATTTGGTTCTGGCGCCTGTCTTGCAAGTGCAAGGACCTGGGTTCCATCCCCAGTAACTACACGCAACAATGCCAGGCATGGAGACTCACGCTCACCAGCAATCAGCACCACATACCACAGTGCCAGGCGTGGTGGGCTCAGGCCTGTAATCCCAGCACCCAGGAGGCAGAGGCAGGAGGCTTGCTGGGTTTCAGGCTGAATTCAGGGCCAGCCTGAACTACAAAATGAGACCCTGTCTCAAAAAAAGAATACTTTTCCCACAATCAGTTTAATAATGTAGCCAGCAAAGTAATCTTAGAGAATATAATACAAAATTCATTGGTTGGAAGATGGTGGAATGGTAAAGGCCACTGACCCTCTGTAATTTGTTGTTTTTAAGCCAGAATATAGCAGTTGCAGGTGGGAGGGCCAGGGGAATCTAGATCAGTGAGAATTCCTCCCTCAAAAAAAAAGAGAGAGAATATATAAGTTACTTGCCTTAGAAAAGACAGTTTATTCTATGTTTAAAGTATGTGGTGTGGTGAGTAGCCCTCAGAAAGATCAAAAGAAAGTAAATGTAGCAATCATGCAGTTGTTCAAGCTTTAATTTTATTTGGTTATAAAGAAACAAAAGTTTTAAAATAAAAAGTACAATATATCAAATGAAAGAACAATAATGAAATAATGTATACACAAATAACAGTACAAAGAACATGAACAGGAAACATTATATACTTTGTTTGTCTTGAGGTTTACAAAAAAACTGTTTTTGGTTTTAAATTCTGATACCAGTGTCTAACATTCAAGTAACACATATTTCAAAAGGTAGATTTTTAAAAACTAAAAGCTAAATTTACATACAATTCTATGACAACCTGCCTTTACCACGCTCTTCAAAATAGTGCTGTTCAATTCTTCTACAGAAAGCAAGGAGGTTGCCATAGTTTTTCACCTTCTCAGAAAGCTCATCATTGGTCAACTGTGTGGTGAGAATGGTGTAGAGATGGCCAAAAACCAACGCATCAAGTTCAGTCGGCCTGAAACAAAATAACATGAGTGACACCTATTTTTTATGGTAGGAAATATACTATTTCTAAAACATTTTATTCCATTAAAAGAAAAAATAATCACGAAAGAAAAAAGTCTATCGTAGCTTGACAAAATTTATTCCATTTTTAACTGAGAATTTCTGTTATATAAGATTGGAAAAAACCGAAACTATGACTTCCCAGGTCTGTGACTTGTTTGCTTGCTTCTTTGTGCATTTTATGGCACTGGGACTAGTGTGTCTAGGGCAAGATAGAGTCTCACTAAGTTGCCCAGGCTGGGCTTTAACTTTGGATTTCCTACCTTCACCTCCCAAGCTACTGAAATTACAAGCAGTGACTTTTTGAAGTAGTACTGTTATTTAAATATAATTTTTTAAATATATAGGTGTAGCAGATTATATTTTATTATTCCAGGCACCAAAAAAATACAGTAGGTCTTTAATGTGCCCAAAGATGACAGATGCTAGAGATATAAAAACAAAAAAGATACTCTAAGACACTGACAAAAAGAACCCCACAGGGCCGGGGATTTAGCTCAGTGGTTCCAGTGCCTGTCTTGCAAGCAAAAGGACCCAGGTTCAATCCCTGGTAACCACACACAATACTGGGTGTGGAGACTCATGCCCAGCAGCAATCAGTACCACAACCCACAATGCTGGGCGTGGTGGCTCCCGCCTATAATCCCAGCACTCGGGAGGCAGAGGCAGGAGGATTGCTGTGCTGTGAGTTGGAGGCTGAGCTCAGGGCCAGCCTGAACTATAAAGCGAGACCCTGTCTCAAAAAGAAAAGAAAAAAAAAAAAAAAAAAAAAGAATGAGACTGAATTCAAGCATGATTGGATGCCCACACTGGTGGTCCAGAAAGTCTCATGAAATGGGTAAAACATCAACTGATGCAAACATACACCCATCTAACTCTGAAAGTGCTGAGTTATATACAGATGTGAGCATACAAAAACTGAACTGGTTTTATATAAAGATAATAGCATTGGGTCACATCACTTTAGAATGTCTATGACAAAGTAGAACACAATAATCAATGTACACATAATATTTTTTTAATTAAAATCTTTACTGGTACATTACATATACACATCATGATTGCACTCCACAATGAGAATTTGTACCAGTATATGACATAACTTAATTCTCATTTCTACCCATCCTACCACCTGCCCTATATACATAAACTTTGTTTCCTTTCCTTTTTGTTATAATCTCATTATTTTTCCCCCTTCACCCTATAAAGCACATTTCTTATAATCCTTATAAATTCTAGCAACTTTATATTCACTGACATGCAGAAATTACCAATTCCTTCTTTTTAAAAAGTGTATATGTGATGGTTACACAACTATGTGTCATTGTTAAGTTCACATAAAGTGCTAATTTTCACTGTATGTAAATTATATCTGAATAAATTTAACTTTAAAAACTGACTTTTAAAATATCTGCAACTCATCTAAAAAACAAGTACCAAAAAATACACTTTCTCCACTACTTCTACTGAATTCTGCAATCAAGATATTCATGCACCTCCCATTTTAATTACTTTGCTATACTAAGTGAAGCTAAAATGTAACTTCCTATTCCTATACTTAAAAAATAGTTGGCAGACTACAATTTATATACAGATAGCAATTCTCCCAGGGCTCTAAAATATTTCAAATATACTGTCACATTTATCTTTATAGAATTTTTATTAGAAAAATATTTCAGAATGACAAATATATTTTTTAAGTCCTGAGAAATTTGTTGCTTTATCTTGCATTGTCATTTTCCACATTTTTGTTGGTTATCAATACTTTCACTGAAATACCAAAGTAAAAATAGTACTATAAAACATCCATGTTTTACTAATATTTTCCACTTTAAATTTTTCTGGCACTCATTATTTTGCTCCATTTATTAATTATTATTTCATATTTCTCTGATATCCTTGATAGGATTATCTACTTCAAAAACATTAATTTGTCTGAGTGTTCCCTCTTTTTCTTCCCTAGTATATTAACAACTTATCATCTCTTTAATCTACTACAAATAATCTACATATCTATCCTCTCTGTATATATAATCACTGGTTTTTAATCAAGTTCCTTGCTTCTTTATCCTCTTCAACACTATTTTTGCTGTAAAATTCCTCTTATTATCTTTTTTCCATTTCCTCATCAAGTACAGCCATTTGGTTTCTGTCATGACTCCTCTCTCAACATCCCCAGTAGGTAAACTAGGACAAAGGGTGATGCTGGTTTAAACAGTGAAAAGAAACACTTGGGGAAATTAAAAGAACTTATCTGAGTTCAGTAAATCTTAGAACCAAGAGTAGAAATCAAGGTCTCCAATTTGGAGGCTAGTCTTTGTATATTAATTTACTCTAGCAATTTACAAAGAAATGACTCCTGCTACAGACAAAAAAGAATGAGAGGGCCAGGGAGTTAGCTCAGTGGTTCCGGCGCCTGTCTTGCAAGTGCAAGGACCCGGGTTCGATCCCCGGTAACCACATACCATACTGGGCATGGAGACTCACCCCAGCAGCAACCAGTACCAGATACCACAGTGCTGGGCGGGGTGGCTCATGCCTGTAATCCCAGCAACTTGGGAGGCAGAGGCAGGAGGATTGCTGTGATGTGAGTTGGAGGCTGAGCTCAGGGCCAGCCTGAACTACAAAGTGAGACCCTGTCTCAAAAAACCTAAAAAAAATTTTGTCACAACAAAAGTGAAAAACAAGTTGGCTTCTTCCTAACTGTTCTAATTGTAGTTTATTTATATTTTAATATTGATTAAATGAAGGCTGGGGATTTAGCTCAGTGGTTCTAGCACCTGCTTTGCAAGTGCAAGGACCCAGGTTCCATCCGCAGTAACTACATACAACAATACCCACCAGCAATCAGTACCACATACCACAGTGTGTGGTGACTCACGCCTGTAATCCCAGCACCTGGGAGGCAGAGGCAGGAGGATTGCTGTGAGTTCGAGGCTGAGCTCAGGGCCAGCCTGAACTACAAAGTGAGACCCTGTCTCAAAAAAAAAAAAAAAAAAAAATTATTAAACAAATATGTGAATTTAAAAATTAAATATATTCTACTCTTTAATCTATAATTATGGAATAGACACAAATACTAAAAATACTAAGTGAAGATAAAATTAAGTAAGGCAAAATTAAATATTTACACTTTAACATCAATTGAGCATTCTTCAAATGCAAGGTTTGGGGTTTGTAACTGTCTTAATTTAAATTTTTATTGTAAGTCTAAGTACACTTGTACCTACGTACACTCATTATGTTATTTCTTCTGAATCATAAGCCATATGATCTCTGGTTACCAACCTTATGACAATGGATTTACCTGAGGAAAAGAGCTGTCGCTACTCTCTTGGCCTTCTCTAAGGACAGCCCACATAACAAAATGCACTCACTCTTAAACTATCACAAGCAATAAAATACATCCCTTCTGAGCATTTGAACTCTTAAGAACATATGAGAAAGAAAAGAAACCACAGGATACTAACACTTAGCCACATTTCTTTGTGCTAGGGACCAAGCTAAGGAAATAGGAACATCGCTGTAAAAGCTTTACTTACTAGTATTTCCCTACTCCATGATCTTCCTCCTTCAGAGATTGGCTGGTCTTAAATTATGAATAATATATAACTTGCTTTACTTTTGTTACAAAATAACATAGTTTAAATATCTCCAAGCTGTTGTCACAGTCATTTTACTACAATGAATGTTTATTAAAAAAAAACTGACATGGCTATAGAAAATGGTAGGCAGCAGCAACACTGAGCTAAATCCCCAGCCATTACATGGCTACAGAAGATGAATGCCTATGAAGATTTAAAAACATTAGAAAATAAAGCCTTTTAAAAATTACCAATCTAAAAACCAAGAAATATTTTATTAAAAAGCAAGGAAGAAGTCAGACTTTATAAACAAGCCACTGAAAATAACATGCTATTTTAAGGTATTTTGTATTGGATCACACAATAAGTATTAAAAATGTAATATTTTACATTTTTGACATATCAAAAATGTAATATTTTTAATAAAGAAAAATCCATTCTTTGTATTAGCGATTCTTTTCAAAATTGAAAACTATTACCAGTGAAGCATGAATTACTCACTTTACTTACACACACACACACACACACACACACACACACATATTTAATCTGGTTTTTATATTAATTTTTGTGCTTTTCAAATGTTTTATAACTTTCAAAAGATACTAGCTTTAAATCCATATTCTTTAATATTTAGTTTTACTGACTCTTTCAGAAATTATCCCAAAGAGACAGTGGCTACATTAAAAGCATTTTCACATTTTTTTAGTACTTTAAAAGTTTAGAATTTTAAGACTTTGCAGTTCTACATATAGCACCCTGAACTATCTCTAATAAAACTTTTACTACATTATATAATAATGGCTGATTTACATAATTACCTTTAAGAAAATGTCTTACTGACAAGAACTGTATTTTAGAAATCCTAATTTCTCAGAGCCTAGGATTGTGTCTGACATTCTAAAGGTGCTATATCAATGTTTTAAGAATACAGAAATGAAGGACTAGACTAAAAAATATTTCCTGGGAAAGCAACTCCTTTATGATAAAGGAAATTTGAAATCTATCAATATAGAAAAGGAACTGAATAGTAATAATAAAATATCTTACTGCTTATTGAAGAAATATGGTTGTGTTCCCAGTCTTTGAGAAAGAGCTTGGCAGCATTGGTCAACATCTTCTAAGACCTAGGATAGGGAATGGACCCCAAAGAAAATGACTTACATTGGCAGAACAATAAAAAGCACCTAAAACTTAACTTGCATCACAGTATATAAGAAATACATAAGTTTAGGTTAATTTTTCATATTCTATTTAAATGAGATTACGCATCACATATAAAACACAAGAAGAAATTCTGAATAAATTTCCTTTAAATATATTTAAGTTTCTGATAAGGATTACTATCAAGAGACTTTTTTTCAACTCAAAACTCTATCCTCCAAAGTTTTCCTGAACCGATATCCTCAAATGATCTGACATATAAAACTAAATGTGCCTGCTGAGCCTTTGTGAGTCTGAGCACCCAAGCCATCTCCAATAAAGAGATGGATTGTGTTTACACTGTCCCTAACCCTTACTCAATCCCTCTTCTGCACATTAGTGAGGCTGCTGCTCAGACTGGGGCATCCTTGGCAAAGGCACATTAATTAGCTCAATGATGCTCAAACTCATGACCTTGATGATCAAAGCAAAATAAATATACTAAGTAAGTATTTAATAAGGTTTTTTTAAAACTGTGATGTTGCAGATCTATACTTATCGATATAGAAGATGCTCAAAATGTATTGTTCAAAGGGAAAATATCAGGTGATACACTAGCAGGCATAATATGATCCCATTTAAGAGATAGCTAGAAGAACATTCTCCAGATAGCTAAGCCTGGCAATTTTCACGTGGTGGGATTTCAGGAAAAAAAATCTGGCAAAGTTCTTCATTATATATGACAGTAAATATGTATCTGACTTACTCAAAACATAACAACTACTTCATAAAAAAGGCTAACAAGTTCTAGGCTAGTTTTGTTTGAATTATTTTTAAAGGAGTGCCATTTCTAACATATAAAAGGTGAGAGCTTTATTAATTTCGATCTAAACGAACTGACCTGGTCCAGAGTCTTGTTTCCCCATCCAATAGCTTTCATCTTCCGTTTGATTTCCCACTGTTTCTGATAGGCCAAAATATGATTCAGAGGCCAAGGGTAAGGAGAGCCATACCTAGCATGAGTGATCTAATGCAAAAAGATTTATAAGAACTGTGATCCTTCTTAAAAACAACGCCAGTTTTACAAATAGAATTCTATAAGAAATATATTTTCAGAGAACAGAAATAGCAATCTCAAAGGAAAATAAAGATTGCAATGTAAGAAATTAAAATTTTAAACCATTCCCTTTAAAAATATATAAACTTTTATGTACTTTACAACCAGTTATATCAAACAATGACAATAGCTTCTCTAAAATGTATGTGCAAGCAAAATTAAAGTAAGTGAAAAACTATATCACTAATGGTATAAACCACAATGTTTCATTTATGAGCAGGGACTTGCAATTCTGAGCAAAAGTGTTTTCTCATTAAATTTTAATTAAGATAAATGCTGCAGAACCACTCACCTCCCCTACTGTAGCTTCATCACACCACTGAAGATATAACTGGGAACAAAAGAACAGTCACTGAAACTTTCAATACCAAAGAGGAAAAAGATAAAGTTATTTCTTGCTACAGCAATTTTTTATAAGTCAACTTTGTAAGTCACATTCATGAGGGGCTTTTTTCTTAGCTAAGACTATTGTACAGAATTATTAAATTCAATGGAAGTACTTCATTTCTTATATACATAATGTTATCTCTATAAATGATTAGTTATTTTACAGAAATTTCCAGAATTTATTTTAAGCAAATTTCAAAAGACCAAAACAAAACAATGAGTAGGTAATATCCATTATTACAAACAGAAAAACTAGAACTGAAAATACCAGGTAACTTCCTCTAAGATAATGAGCAGATAATTTGGGTAACCATCCCACCCTAGAATCACTTAACTATTTTCTCATTTCTCAACAACTTTAAAATAGCCCACAAGAGAGATTACATTTTATGGGAGAATACAGATTATAAAGAATCATATTTTATTTCAAACCCCTTTATAGCATACCTCGGCTGTCAACAACATATTGTTGACTAATTCCATGTAAGCTTTCATTTCTGCTTTTTGGACTTCATCCAACCCATCACTAAGACAATGACCCTAAAGGGAATTTTTAAAAAATTTTTAAAGTGTCATATTAAATATACAAAAACTTTCAGTTATGCAACAAACAAGTAATTTAAAGTGCAAGTGTCCAATGTATTAATTTCCAAAATGTCTGAAACAAAATTTGCTTATATAAAAGTATACTTAATATTCTTACACCATAAAATATTTATAGTATTTGTCTTTACAAATGTTTTACTTCAATTATTTAACAAAAGCATAAAAAAGAATGATCAGTAGAACTTTTTTTAAGTTAAACCTTAATAGCAAAAGAAATGCTAGAAGGTTATAAGGGTTAAAAACAAAGAATAATGTTAAAAGGAAACAGGAAAAGGCTAATTTCAAAATTCTAATACACTGTAGTAATGAGCAGATATATAAAATGATATAACCTTTATTCAGTCTCAATAACCTGCTGTAAAAAGGTTACCAGGAATATCCTATATTACAGTGATGGTGAGCTTTTTTTTTTTTTTTACAAGTGCTGATCCTACACTGAGCTTTCAATGATAACAAACAGCCTTCTGCAGGCATGTGCCATAAGTTCACCACCTCTGCCCAACAACATCCCAGGACCATTTTTAGGGATTATCCTAATGGTATATAGAGAGGTACATACAAGAAAGTTGGTTTTGACACTCATAACAGCAAAAAACTGGCCATAACCTAAATATGCATTAATATAATCTTGAGTAAATAAAATTACAATATATCCAATACAACAGCACACCACACAAACTCCTAAAGAATGATGTACTGTATATCTATAGGCATTAGCAAGGAAAATTTTCTAAGCATATTGATTTTAAAAGGTAGGTTCCAAAATAAGACATAATATGTGTATGGTCTATGCTTTCTATTTACAAAAAAAAAGTCTGGAAGATATTCCCCCAAGTGCTAATGGAGGTTTTCATTTACAACATTTATTAAAATTTCACATCAGTGCAAGTTAGAAAATTATCATTTTCTAAAGATCAACTTACTTCTTTTGCAGAAAAATACTGTTATACTTTCAATATTTTCTAGTAGTTGGTATCAACATTTTAGAAAATCAAGTTACAATCACTGTAAGTATTAAGACATGCTAAAGAAGGACAGATGATTTATTTAACTATAATCAAAAAATGTAATATCCTTTTTATTACCTTGGCTTTAACGAATTGAACTATTGGACCAAGTTCTGATACTACTTGATTTCCCACATGAATAAATGGTACTTTACCTACAGAGGGAGAATAAATGTGTGAAAACATTTTCAGTAAATGAAAATTTGTGCTAGAGGAAATTAACAAAAAACTCGGGCATTTTATGAATAGAAGTTTTGTAAAACTAACTTTTAAAACTTATAGTCAAATGTGTATGTTAAAACTACAAATTTAAGCAAAACACTATGAACTTTTAAACACTGGTTACTAATCAATTTTAAAACAAAAGAAAAATAGGTGAACCTAATTTCTTGAGTTCTCACCTAGATATATTATATCACAATGTATTTTCTTTTCAAAGCTAACCCTAAAAATCACTATATAGCAGGAAACACGGTCTACCCGAATATGTGAACCAAGTCCAGACACTGTTTTACGACTACTGGTAAATTTCAAAGAAATTTAACCAGGCTTCTCTTCAAAGTACAGCACAATGAATCAATCTATACTATAAACTGCACTGAAGAAGACTTTTTACATTTCTAATTAAATTTTTTTAATCCATTACAATATAATACTCATAACTGCATTACTAAATATCTGACTCAACAGATCAGGAATTAAAAGAATAAATCTTTGAAGGTATGCTAGTTTGTGAGTTAAAATAATACAAAATACATGCCTGACACATGAAGGGGAAAAAAAACAGTATGCTTTTAAAAACTAGCTTCTTTTTTTTTTTTCTGAGACAGGGTCTTGCTTTGTAGTTCAGGCTGGCCCTGAGCTCAGCCTCAAACTCACATCACAGCAATCTGCCTGCCTCTGCCTCCCGAGTGCTGGGATTACAGGCGTGAGCCACCACGCCTGGCACTGTGGTATGTGGTACTGATTGTTGGTGGACATGAGTCTCCACACCCTACATTGTTGTATGCCGTTTCCGGGGATCCAACCCAGGCCCTTGTGCTTGCAAGACAGGTGCCAGAACCACTAAGCTAAATCCACGGCCCTAAACACTAATTCTCTATGAACTTACTAGAGATGAAGAGAACATTCTCAAAATAACAAAGTCTACTTAATTTTAATGCATATGAAAAGAAAATAGCCTCAAAATCTCCTCCAAATGCTAAAGTATGAAACTTGCTGTCGGACCTAGTTCAGCTAGAGTTCGCACTAATAGCGGGCTTCTTCCTGCTTCTATTCCAACAGATTCACTTCTCTCTGGCTCGGTCAGCCTAGGGTAACGGAAGAGGTATGCCGCACCAATAAAGGCCCCATCTGCATCCACAGGAGAGCCTGCCTCCAAAGGACAAGCAGCCTTCTTGAGCACAGTCCAGTCGATGCCTTCAGAAGGCACTCCCTCTTACTAGTTGTGCCTGCCTTCTGCTGCTTTCTAAGTCTTACAAAAAAGAAAAACTTTTTAGCTGGGTAAGTACCAGGCCATATTGTTTCTTAAGTGGAATAAAATCTGTCATTACTATACTACCAGAATTAGCACAGGTCATCCGAGATAAAAACGAACAAAATTTTAAAACCCAGAAAATGTTAGTGCCTAAAGAGTATTTTGGGGTAGGATATTTTTAGAGTAAAGTATATTTCTCCTTTTTAATAACTAGTTTTAGGTTCTTGGGGCAAAAGTTTTATTTCCTGAAAATATATTAAAAAGATTCTGAAACATGGAAGCGGTTGGTATGGATACTCAATTATCACCTTACACATCTCCAGTGATAAAAAGACACATAAGCATTAAGGCGACATATTAGAATGAATTACACCTTCTGTCACTAGCCTGGCTTAACAGGAAGCCAGTGCGACATCCTTATTACCCCCTTCGCAAGGAAAAGCACAATGAGACAGCTATTCTCTGGCAGCAACCAAAGGTCATAAGAGAATACAGATGGCTTCATCTCTCATTTTAGGCAGACTGCTCCATTTCAGAACTTTTGTTTGTAAAGAGCAAGAATTTGCTGCCAAGTAAGTTTGTAGAGTGTTAGAAAGGACTCTGGATGTCCTCTAATCTGACCACTTCACATTACAGTCACCAAAGCTCAAGGAAGACAAAGAAAAACTTCTGAAGGAAATAGTTAAGATGTGGCAAAGTCACAGAAACAATGATTTCTTAGCAGTCTTCTCAATGTTCTATGTTCTTTGCTTTAAAAATTTTATCACAAGATCAAGCAAGCAACTGAAAAAATGTCACCTATTACACTAAATCAAATGATAAAAGGAAATTCTAGTTTGAGATAGGATGAAATATAAATAACTTAAGAGAAGGGCTGGGGACTTAGCTCAGTGGTTCCGGCACCTACCTTGCAAGTGCAACGGCCCAGGTTCTATTCTCCAGTAACCACACACAATACTGAGCGTGGAGACTCACCCCAGCAGCAATCAGCACCACATACCACAGTGCCAGGCATGGTGGCTCACGCCTGTAATCCCAGCACTTGAGAGGCAGAGGCAGGAGGACTGCTGTGATGTGAGTTTGAGGCTGAGCTCTTTGAACTACAAAGCGAGACCCTGTCTCAAAAACAAAAAAAAACTTTATAGAGAAAATGCCAAGCCAGGCATGGTGGTGGTACATGCCATAATCCCAGCACTTGGGAGGCTGAGGCAGGAGGATAACAAGTTTGAAGTCAATCTGGACTACACAGTAAGTTCAAGACCAGCCCAGACTACAAAAAGAGATCCTGTCTCTAAATAAATACATACATAGTTACATGGTTTCTTATTAAAAAATAAGAGAAAGGGCTAGGAATTTAGCTCAGTGGTTCCAGTGCCTGCTTTGCAAGCACAAAGTCCCAAGTTCGATCCCTAGCAACCACATAAACAACGCTGGGCGTGGTGACTCATGTACACCAACAATCAGTACCACACATCACAGTACCAGGTGTGGTGGCTTATGCCTGTAATCCCAGCACAGAGGAGACAGAGGCAGGAGGATTGCTATGAGTTTGGGGCTTTCCTGGGCTACATACTTATGCCTGTAAGACCAGCACAGAGGAGGCAGATGCAGGAGGATTGCTATGAGTTTGGGGTTCGCCTGGGCTACATAGCGAGCCGAAGGCCAGCCTGAACTGTCAAAAAAATAATAATAATAAAGAAAATAAAGAAATTCTCCAGTAACAAATTCTCACCAGAGTTAAACTGGAATATATATATATATAGTGGAATATTATTCAGCCTTGAAGAATGAAATAATTTCATTTGCAGGAAAATGGGTGAAACTTGAAACCATTATTCTAACTGAAATAAACCACACTCAATTAAATATTGCATGCTTTCTCCTATATGAGAAATCTAAATTATACATAAATTAATAAAATAAAGGAGCAATGACAGGAAACTAGAAGATACACTTGGAGAAAAGGAAGAGATTCAAGGGGGAGAAAGAAGGAGGGTTTAAACAGACTGAAAGTGAGCAAGATGTTATATGTATCAATTTCCCAGAATGAACATTATTCATAAACATGAACTTAAAAAAATAGAGTATCTGTCAAAAAGTAACCAAAAAAAAGATACAAACGAGGAGATCACTATAATGTTACCACTCTGGAACATACTTACCAGACGGAGACATATATTCTGCATTTGCCCTACAAACCACTTTGATGGGCAGATTACACATCTGCAAAAAGGCCTGCAAACAAAGATGAGTAAAATAAGCCTGAAGTAAGCCTATATACACTTGACAAAACTTCTTGTTTTCCTAAACTTACTAGCTCATACAGTAATACTCTATTAGAAAAAATGAACAAATTTTAAGTAAATAACAATAAAATATCACTTCATCACTAAAAAAGCAATATGACAAACATTACTAAACAGGAAACAATGCATTTATATATATACATAAGTAAATGCATTTATACATACATAAGGAAAACTCAAAGTTATCCACTTATTTCACTATTAGTTTGTATAAGTAAGCAGCATTACCTATTGTTTAAATTTTCTTCAATAGATAAATAAAATCTGGTTTTTGTTTTTTTGGGGTTTTTTTTTAGGTTTTTTGAGACAGGGTCTCGCTTTGTGGTTCAGGCTGGCCCTCAGCTCAGCCTCAAACTCACATCACAATCTTCCTGCCTCTGCCTCCCGAGTGCTGGGATTACAGGTGTGAGCCACCACGCCCGGCACTGTGGTATGTGGTACTGGTTGCTGCTGGGTGTGGGTCTCCACACCCAGTATTGTTATGTCGTTACCGGGGAATCAAACCCGGGTCCCTGCGCTTGCAAGACAGGCGCCGGAACCACTGAGCTAACTCCCCGGCCCTAAAATCTGGTTTTTATAAGGTACTGACTCTTTAATTCCACTATTTTCTACAGTCTCAAAATGTTACTTTTGCTACTTTAATAGTCTCTCCAATAATACTAAAACTCTTAACACGTAACTTATGCTCAATTCATGTTTTTAAGACTTAAATTGTTTATTTTCATTTGGCTTACAGGATCAAAAATTTTACAAAGAACTTAAATTCTAACAATAGGGTATAGGTAAGTCATTATAGCAAATACAAATAATAGATTGTTAGTTAATCATTTTTACAACACTTATTTTTAAAAAATTTTATGATAAAGAAAAGACACATTATATCAAGTAAAAAAAAATACAAGATTGTACCATAATATCATACTATTCCATTTTTAAATGTTTTAGAACACTAGTGAGTTCTACCAAATCTACTATTTTTTTAGTACTCCAAGTTTAGTTGATCTATTTTCTGTGGCTTTTTGGCTTCTGGATCTCACAAAATTTATGCATGTTCTTTCTATAAAATTGTTATTTACTTAGGAGATCATACATTGTAACTTCTAATTATTACATGTTGGAAAACATTTTATCTATTTTGAAATTAGAGGAAATATTAAAAATAGTCAAATGTAAGTTGAGATAAATAAATTAACAAGTCTAATACTTATCACATTTTAAAGTATGAACAGAACATCCTACCTCAGCCCAAAATTCTTATAAGAGTTGCTTATTACAATTCCTTCCTTAGATATGGACTGGAAATCACAGTCTTAAGACTATGTACTAACAGTATTCAACAGCACTTTGCACAAAGAACCCATTTACCCAAAAGTACATCAGTTTTCTTCAAATCTGAATTCATAAAATTCCAGTCTTCTAAGAATGCTTCCCTCTACACATAAATCCCCCAAGTGTCTGATTCCTCTCTACTAAACCCTCTGTACTGCTCGGCAACTTCTGCATGCATGTCTGATCTCAATAGAGTGCAATTTCTTAGAAAGCTAAGGAGTACAGTCTAATATTTTTTCCTATCACCTTGCCCACAATCTCCCTCATTTTCCCACAACTAATCTAAGATAGTGCAATGTTTCCTGGGTCAACCAAAGTGGTCAAGAGTTTAATGTGACTGAAGCTATCAGTAATCTTCTTACCTTCATTAATGCCCTTCCCTTCTCTTACAGTGGTAGGCCCTATGATTTATGTTGGTATGGATAGCTGCATGAAATTTAAAATGTTTATCATCCTGTCTTCTTTGCAACTAGGTTTAGTCAATGTCTCAAGAAACCAAACCGAACCATGATACAGAAGCTGAGTGTTGTACATGATGGAGCAATGACAGGAAAAGAGCCTCAGCGCTTAAAAATGAGCCTCATCAAACCTGGATTAGCTGTGTTTATAAAAGAAATAGTCTTATCTCTTTACTGCACTAGTGCTTTGAGTTTCTTCCACGGCCAAACCTAACCCTAACTTCCTGACCCATAATTGCTGTTTCTAGGTTAACACTACTTCACCCAACCAAAGGCTGATTCTTCTGGAAACTAACAGTGGCAACAGGTCTCGTGGACCCATCATAACAGGCATCGACAGCAGTTCCCTCAGCATGTATTAAAATAATGTGGCAGGCCTGCTGTGAAGGGAGGAATCAGAATTTTATAAACAGTTCTTTCAAACGGTGGATTAGAAGAAAAGGAGAGAGTAAAGACTCAAAGCCTTTCATTACAGACGCATGTATAGTGATGATGAAGAGTGTGACTTTTCATGAAGAGGAAAGGGGGGGTGGCTAAAAGGGAGAGTCCCTGCTTAGCATAGGGAGGGTCTAGGTACGAGCCCTGCACAAAACAAAAACCCTGATGGATGGAGATATGCCAAAATCACAAGAAACAGGTGCGATAACTGATACACAACATCCAGAAAAGAGGGCAGAATAAGAGCTCCAGTGCAAGGACAAGCTTTTGTAAACGAGCAGGACATTTCTTCTACTGTCATGACTAGTGGTGAATGCAGGATGATGAGAAAGAACAAAAAAAAAAAAAAAAGAATGAGAAAAGGAAATGAGGAAAAAAGTTTTCTGCTATCAATGAGAGACTAGGAAGGATAGAAGCCTTCAGCCAAAGGAAAAGAGTTTGATAGCATGTTTACTCTATCTTTGCAAAGGCCTGTATAATATTCAACTGCTGGTTAACAATTAATAGTACTATGGGCCAGGGACTTAGATCAGTGGTTCTGGTGCCTGCCTTGCAAGCCCAAGGTCCCTAGTTCAATTCCCTAGTAACCACATACAACAATGCTGGGCATGGAGACTCACACCCACCAGCATTCAGTACCACATACCACAGTGCTGGGCATGGTGGCTTACACCTGTAATTCCAGCACTTGGGGGACAGAGGCAAGAGGATTGCTGAGTTTGAAGCTTGCCTGGGCTACATAGTGAGCTCAGGCCCACTATGAACTACAAAACAAGACCCTGTCTCAAAAAAAAAAAAAAAATTATAACATTATGTAAAATAGAAAATATGGTACACGCTGCTGGCTTACATGCATAGTGTTAACTCTACTTATTAATAGTCCATAAAGCTGTATTTCTATAACAAAATGTTAAGCAGACTATAATGTTCTGCAATCAAACTCATGCTTTTCAGTTCCAGGATTTTTTCACTTCTTTATTAAAAAAAAAAAATTGAATTATGACCAATTTAATATTTAATTTACCACAGCCTTCAACTGATGGCATAGTTCTGATTAGCCAGTAATTAATTTTATACAGGAGCATTTAGTACAATTATTCTTCATCACTGATTCAAAAGAGATTTTCTGAATTAATCTGTACTCACAAAAGTTTGATATCACAAATACAGTATTTCCATAAAATATTAAAAATGCATGATTGTCTTTAATAATATAAAAATTTCAAAACTATAGCAAAGCTTGACTGGACAAGTATAGTAGAAAAGAAGAAAATCTCTGAGAAATTTCAAAATAGTACTTTCACTTTCATTTTGATTTTTAATAGCACATAAAAAATGTCAATAGTAGGCATGATAACATCAACTTAAGACACATTTTATTTTCAATTCTGGAATACCAATCTGCACATTCTTATTTTTACATAAATCTAAAGAAAATGTAGTTACAATAATAAACCTAGACTAATTCACCTCTTTATTTTTCATTTGGACCCTTTAATCTAAACCAATTCAGATGGAGAACAACATAAAATAACTGAATCAAATGCCTGGCACGTTGTTAAGCATGCACAAAGTCCTGGGTTTGATCCCAAGCACTGGGAGGAGGGACACAATTTAGTGCATTATCACAGTAATATATTGTAACTACACTACCCATCACAGAAACCGTAAGTCACACATTGCTATTTTGGTTCAATATAAATTTATAAAAACTGAATGATATTTTAAATTCGGTTTCCCAGTCAAACTAACCCCATTTCAAGTGCCCAGTAGGCATCTATGTCTAGCGGCATCTGTATTTATTGAAAAGCAAAGACACAAATGCATCCATAATCACACTGTGATATGGTGACATCCACATGGTGAGTCTATGTCCACAGTAACAATAATCTATGTTAAAGAGACTGTGACACATAGGCTGATATCATTTGATAAGGATTAAGCTAATACTATAATAACAATCTGCAAAACAGTACAATGCACAAAAATATGCAAGTAATCAACTTTTGAAGATGATGATGCACTACATACCACAGTATCTCCAATTTCAAAGAGAGTATAGGGTCACTCATTTGTTGAGCAATCCCAGTTGCTAAACTGATCAAGCAAATTAACATGTAAAAGCTAAGAATAAAAGAATAAATTAGTCAATATGCATTCGTTCTTTGAATATAAACTTACTAAATATCTACACCCAGCAGAGACTGTTTTATAGGCACATGTATACAGCCAGTACCTGACCTTTAAGACCCTGCAATTCAGTAAGTACAATGTAATTTCAACATACTTAGTAAATTAATTGAATTCCTGTAAGTCATAAAAATTCACTGAAAGAGTAGGGTATTTGGATTTCTTTTTTACTCGGAAAAAATTTAAAAACAGAGCAACCAGATTATCAGTAACTATTTAAATATTAAAAACAGATTTTACATATTTATCTCTACCACCTTTCAAAATTTCTACTGAAATAATAATAAATGTAACAATAACAGTATCTATTCATGGAAGAAAGATAGTAAGCAAATTGTGGTGAATCCATCAATGGAGACTTCCAAAACATGAGGCTGCTCATCAAGTGGACTTCCCATACTAAGTTCCATAAGATATTTCTCATGTGGCGTGTGGCGTTGGTTGTATAGTAGTGAGCGTAACATATTTCTCATCTAAAATCATATACAATGCTGATGAGTGACCTAGGACAACATAAACCAAGTGCAGAAATATCTTTTATGTGGCTTCTTCTAAAAGGCTAAAGTCAAACACTAAAACACATCTCAAAAAGGCTTGCAAAACCCTAATTTATTAGCCTCTATCTAGCTTCCTGATATGATAAATGAATAGAATAATACTATTTAAATGTTCAGAAGCATATATTCAAAAACATTTGTTGAGTATTTGATATTAAGCAGATCTGTTCTAGCTAGTAGAAATAAAGCAGCAAAGTCCCAGCATTGGTGAAAATTATATCCAAAAGGAGACAAACAATAAGCAAGTAAACCAGAAAATATGTGCAGTAATTCCTACTGCTTAGAAATACAAAGTACAATAGCATGTATATTAATATAAAGGGTGGTTACCGAAGCACTCACCAGTAAGGTAATAATTTGAGCATAAGACTTAGAAACTGAGCTAAGGAGATAGAGAGTTCACCAAAAAAATTATACACAAACAGAAAAAGAAAAATAAGGGCCACAGATTTAGCTCAGAGGTTCTGGTGCCTGCCTACCAAACGCAATGACCCAAGTTCAATCCCCTGTAACAAATAGCACAATGCCAGACATGGTGGCTCACACCTGTAATCCCAGCACTCAGGAGGCAGAGGCAGAAGGATTACTGTGAGTTCGAGGCTAGCTTGCTCAGGGTCAGGCTGAACTACAAAGCGAGACCCTGTCTAAAAAAAAAAAAAATGTATAAAGTTTTTGCAATAGATGGTGTTTCCCTCATGGGGGCGCCCCACAGGATGTTGTATATTGCAGAAACCCCACAGCCAGCCTTTAGAAAAGAGATTGAAAATGCATGTGCAGTGATCTCAATGACCAAGGTTACAGAAGATAATGGCCACCACTGGGAGCATCTCTTGTAACCAAGGGGCCAAAGGAATTTGTATTCACCTCATGTCTCAGGAGCTTATTATTAAAATATTTGTATCAGTATTTTCTGTTTTGAAATGTGTATACATTTTATTGGCAGACATTGTATTTAAGAGGAATCCAAGTTCTAAGACTTACATAAAACAGGCTGTGTTTTAACTAGCATGTTTCAGAACAGTAATGAGGCCAATGTGGGAAGAAGGAAGTAAACAGTAAGAGATAAAGGAGGCACACACAAAAAATCATATAGAATCTTGCGGGTATTCCTCAGGATTTG
The DNA here is from genome assembly GCA_004026965.1 of Petromus typicus. Classification (NCBI taxonomy): domain Eukaryota; kingdom Metazoa; phylum Chordata; class Mammalia; order Rodentia; family Petromuridae; genus Petromus; species Petromus typicus. Next base: position 20,466 of record PVIR01018151.1, read on the forward strand.
GGCTTATACCTCTGAGTGAAATGAGGAATGACTAGATTAACTATGTTAATATGAGGACTACTGGAACCTGAATGACTTAAGAAGGGTCTACAAAACACAGATTTTTGTCTGTGGAGGAGAGAACTATGGAAGCAGAAGAACTAGGACTCTGTAATGATCCAAGCAAAAAATAATGGTTGCCTGAGCCAAGGTGGAAATGATGACACATTCAAGGCTATAATTTTAAGAAAGAGCCAAAGATCTGCTACTAACAGTTTGGACTGAAGAAACAGTGAAAATTCAAAATACAACTCAATGTTTCTGGCTTAAACAACTAGAAAGATGGAACTGCCACTTAACAAGAGAGGAACTGTGGGATAAAGAGATTTTGGTGGACAGCAGATGTGGTGACTCACAACCAGCAATCAGTACCACATACCACAGTGCTGGGTGTGGTGGCTCATGCCAGTGAGCTCATCTCAGCACATGAGGGACAGAGGCAGGAGGACTTCTTTGAGTTCAAGGCTCACCTGGGCTACAAAGTGAGTTCAGGGACAGCATGAACTACAAAGCAAGACCCTGTCTCAAAAAAAAAAAAAAAAATGAGATTTCGGTGGGAAGGGGACACTCAAGCATTTTCAGATTGTCCTTGTTAATTAGCACTTCTCTATTATATACACTAGAAAACAGGGAACCCTTTCATCACGTTAAGAGTCAACATATAACAGTAAGTTAAGAGGCTTAGTGAGAGGCTCCTTCTGGAAAAATTCCTTTACGTCATAAGCCTTCTTGTTGCAGAATGGAGGCAGTTTGTCAGGTATCCTTTTTATACATCAGCTGGCACAAAGTAACTCAATAGATATGAAGTACTATTGATATTAGTAATAATATTTATAACAAAAATACTCATTTGCCTATCTGCAAATGAAAAAGGATCACTTAACCTTGGTGACTGCAAAAGAAAGCTGACTTCATCACTTTCTAATGCCTACCCAGGGGAAAAAAGTTAATATTATACATTGGAATTAATTATATTTCTGTAAAATCAAATGAGTAGAATTGTGCGTTAAAGTAAAAATCTCCAAACAGATACTGAAAGAATAACATAACAAAAGCATTTTTTAAAAGAATGAACACTGTATATGATTCATATTTTATCAGATATAAGAATCTATTATGTAGTATATAGTAATCATTATATTGTATACTATATATGTAATGTATTATCTTTAATGTATCTAATATCTATTAATGTATCTTCTCTAAGCAGAAACAAAAGATATCATGAATAAAAATAACATAAATTTTACTTTGTAAATAACTTTTCAAAACCATATACACTGAGAGGTGAACTGAAAAAAGACTTTCTTTTTCAAAATATACACTCCATTAGTAAATGGAGACCATGTTTATTACATGGTTCCCAGCACATAACAGGCTACTGATAAATATGTCCTAATAAACAGACCATAATATTCATAATCATAAATTTAAAAATACCTGAGTTCAAACCAGCAAGCTAAAGACTAGCCTTTTGTAATTTTTTGGATCAGAAGCTCAATGCTTTAAAATAAACATAACTTCTATTAAATGAAGAGATATTTTAAGAAATTAATACTTACAAATATCATTAGACATTGCCTTAGAAAACTATAACACATATTCAATTTAAAAATAATTGCCTGGGGCTGGGGAGTTAGCTCAGTGGTTCTGGTGCCTATCTTGCCAGCGCAAGGACCCAAGTTCGACCCCCGGTAACCATATACCATACTGGGTGTGGAGACTCACGCCCAGCAGCAACCAGTACCACATACCACAGTGCCGGGCGTGATGGCTCACACCTGTAATCCCAGCACTCGGGAGGCAGAGGCAGGAGGATTGCTGTGATATGAGTTTGAGGCTGAGCTCAGGGCCAGCCTGAACCACAAAGCGAGACCCTGTCTCAAAAAACCTTAAAACATAATAATAATAATTGCCTGTGCTGTAATCAGAAACCACAAATCAGTAACCAAAAAAATGGTTTACACAAGCAAGTTTGTCACCTAAAACCAGGAAATGCTATCTGAGAACACATACAAAGTAGATCACATCAGAAAACAACGCTTCTCAGCAAAACTCTCACCTAAAAACTACTGGAATATGTGACTAAGATTTAGATAATATGACAAATGTAGGGAAAAAAATTAGATTCTTCCTGAGGCCAACAAACAAGACAATCAGAATAGGAAAAGGTAGAAGCTTTCCTTACTATAAAGGTTTAGGATCAAAATAAGCAAAACTGTTATAAAACAAAGGTACAGAAACAATGAGTATTGCAACTCAAGAACCTAATACAGGATCAGTAGCATAGCTGGTATTCAGTCAAGTAAATGAAAAAAAATGAATGATGAAAATGCATTTCATCCCACAAATTTACAGGACTAGTTTTAATGTTTTACATAAACCAAACCAGTTAAGTGTCGAGAAAAAAAATTATTTTTTTCTAAATTCTATAATGAATTTTATAAAGTTCTATTATCTGCAAACAAAATAATATTACTGATGGAGAAAAATAACAATTACAAAACTTTTTACATTCTTATGATAAGTTAAGTAGTGGGTGGCACATAAAATATACTCTTTTCATTTTAGTTAACTAATAGCAGCGAGATATTGAATTGCTGACCAGCCTGCAGCACTATCTTCTTTTCCCTTTCCTGGTGCCAGGGATCAAACCCTGGGCCTCGTCCATGCTAGAAAAACACTTTATTAATGAACTACATTCCACTCTCAGCCCCTTCTTTCCTTTATTTTGAAAAGAAAATGAGCATTTGTCTTCCAAGTTAAATATATAACAATACTATTTAATTGCATTTAAGCAATAAAAAGCATTACATACAAATAAAAATATTAAAATAACTCAAATTTCTAAAGAGCTGTCCTTTTACATTGATTGATATCATAGAATTCAAAGTGTTATTAACACAGTTTCTAAATTTATATACAGCAGACTAAGAAAGCCATGCAAATTCTAGAGAGGGAACGATCCATTTTTCAGTCCAACCAGGTAAGGCTGTCCTTAAGACAGCAACCTCAGGTTTTCTTCTTTAGGACAAAGCTTCTATGCTCGCTTTGGCAGCACATATACTAAAACAGGACAAAGCTTCTATTCATTTCATAATTAAATTTGAAACATTTTATGTAAAAACTCACTAAGGAGTATTCTCAAGCATGCAATGCCATTTTCAAGACACAAAATAATAATGAGTCTGAATTTTAAGTCATATCTTATTTCACAAGGACACAAAGGAAAATCTGTGACAAGTGAAGAATTATTTTCCACCTTACCAAAGAGGCATGTTTTAAAATTAAAAACCATGAACAAATCTATCTACAAAATAATTCATTCTTTATATCAAACAGCTGCAGACCCTATAATTGAAATAATGTACCTAATGTTACAAATGAAAAGTGTAAGGTATCATTTTTGAAGTGACAGATTAAGCTCCTAATCCAGTTACAGTAATAGCCATATTTGTAGTTTAACATAAATTAAAAGCTTAATTATATTTGTGAGTATTTTAAACAAAATAACACATTCCTTTGTACCTGCGAATGTAATTTATAGCAAAGCCAGGTTCGTTTTCCAAACCAATCTATTTCACACTGCAGAAGTATTCTGGTATAATGGTATAATGTAATTCTTGTTGTAAAATGTTGAAAGAGTAGATTCACTAAGCGCACAGAAGAGGTCTGAAGATAAATGAAGATGCTATTCATTCAAGGGTAATTTCATCTTAGAACTATATGAAAGATGTTTCACTGACACAAGGTACTACATGGCCTCAAATTTAAGTGTACTTTCAGCTCAAACACAATGCTCCTAGATCGATTATGTTGATACTGTATATCTAATAATGAAAAATTCTAGCCTTTTCTGTTTAAAAAATGGATTGTTGGGTTTTATTTTACCACTATGCTTTTATTGCTCTATTTAACATGAACTTTAGAATCCTGTCTGCTGTTTACTTTTCAAAACAAAGTATATTCTCAATATTCTAACAGTTTCTCAGAACTATGAATATGAATTTTTACTAAGTAATTTTTATATTAGCAAGTCATTTCCCTGTATAACTATTTTACACAATTTACATTATTTTGTTAATTAAAAATTACATCTCAGTCATCTAATTCCATTTTAAATGTATTTCATCTCACAAATTTACAGCTAAAATGTATACACCAAATCAGGTAAGTACTGAGAAAAATAGTATTAATATTGTGATTTTTAAAAATTAAATTCTGTTTGTAGTTTAAGTTCACAGTTAACTTTTATAAACATCACATTTTATAATCTTAAATCATCTCAACTGTTTTAATTATAAACAATCAAAATGCTTCAACATTGCAATAAGAATAGTATACAATACAGAACAATTAGAACAATTTAAATTCAATGATATCAAAAAAATCCTTCATTTTGTTCATTTTAGAATACTGAAAAGGATTTCATAATCCACTTATCTAATATTCACTAAATTATCTTTCCCACTCAGTTTTCATTTTCTTCTCCTTCTCTGAAAGTAATTCAGAATGAGTGATACTCATTTTGTAAAAGATAATCAAAATAATGAAGGAATAAATACACATTAAAAATCTAAAATATTACAATTCATGAAACTTTGAGGAAATTATACAGCATCAGTTTTTTACATGTTTTTCTGCAAAACATTACTCTTATTAGTTCTCCATTAAAATATATCCACTAGTATCATCCTACTTGTATTTATATGAGGATTAAATGCATGCAACCCCAAGCAAGTGGTTTAAAGCAAAAAATGTACATGACCAAGTAAAAAGCTCAAAATTATTCTGTCCATAATTCTGCAAGTAAGTTGTCTACCGTGGCTATGTGAGTGACAGCACAAGCTGATAGCAGCTCTACTTTCATACTTACAGTTGGTTCTCCAGTGCAACAACCAACCTGCAGCCTAGGAAAGACTTGAGACTCTCCTCCCTCTGCTCATCCCCAAACACTACATTAGGATGTTGCCATTTAACCACTAATTAATATGTCATCCTAAAAAGCATCATTTACTAAAAGGAAAACGCAAGGGTCAGCTAAGTATTTGTCAGGAGATCTGACATGTTAGTGTTCATGCGCCAGCATTAATGGGGCCTATAAAAATGCTGACTTTTTACAAAAATGATATAACATAATCAACAGAAGAAAGTAGGTTTTCCCCTGTGGTCCTCTTTCATTTTTAGAGATAAAGTACTTATTCACAAAGGATAAGGAAAAAGAACATACTAAACAGAAGAGAGATAGTCCTATCAACCTAAGCTTAAAGGTAATTCTCACTTGAGGTAAAAAGTAAGGTTAATTTGCATGCAGCATTTTAACAATGATCATCAGTTTAAGACATTCTCCAAAATCATTCAAATATTCATAAAGTCTAGATTAAGCCATATAAAAAGAAAATGCAGTTTCTTTTTAAATCACCCTCATATATATCCAATGAAATTCCTTCTAAAACTTACCAGAAACTAACATTTTATTATGTAGATATTCCCAAAATAGGCACATAAAGCTTTAAAAGAGGTAGTAGTTTTTTATTCAACATCATCTTCTATTTTTAGTTATCATCTTCTATTTTTAGTTACTTTTTTCAAAAGGATCTCATTATCTAATTTGAGCTTCATATTAAGATGAGTAAGTTGATCTTTATCTTATTTCAAAAATCCAAAAGCAGAGTCATATTTATCTTCATATGTTGATATACCATACCTTAACATACCATATCAAGTAGATTAATTTGCTAGGAAATTTCAGGAATAAGGTGCGATTAAATGTTCACTTATTTTTAGGTAAAGTTCAGAGATCTTATCAGTGGAGCACACCTACACACAGGAAAGTATGCGTGGACTGGCTGGCCACTCAGACTCCATAGGTATGCATTCCAGTTCTGCCTTGTCCTACCTATAGAAATCTGGCCAACTGTTTAATATCCTAATCTGTGGGGAAGGGGGAGAAAGGTACCTACCTCACAGCGTTGCTGTGGGAGAGGATTATCTGTAAAACCTACTTCCCAGGACTACTATGGACTAACTGACTTAGTAAGAATTCTGTGCCCAGCACAGTAATGAGCACACATGGCACCCAGCTGCTACTATTGTTTTCTGTTTAGCTCCAAATGTATGGGCCCCAGGGCTGGGTGGAGCACATCTCAACTTTAGTTGCCTGCTACATCTTTAAGATGAGGGCAAGAACAGTACCCTGAATTAGGATCAGGGTAAGGACTGAAAGCAATTGATACTCTTCAAAAATGATCTCAATGTGTTCTACAATAAAAGCATAATACTAAACTTTAAATTTTAAGTTAAATCCTATTCGGTATCATTAAATAACATTTGGTTTAAATCAGAGCACTGGAAGTAACATTTTTAGATGCTATGAAAGAACAATTACAAAATTTCTTATGAATGCTCACACAAATACAAATACGTTCCCTGAGAACGGCTATGTGAGTGACAGCACAAGTCACTCAATTTATAGCACTTATTTCTCAATTGCTCTGGGATGGTTTAGGCATAACAAACTTGCAAGCATCCATCCCTCCTGCTGAAATTGATTTATATGTATTTCTGTCAAGGAATCAGAAGATAAAGAAATAATCTGTTGCACATTTACAGGTATTTTTCTGAGTGCTTTACTTATGTTGACACATTCAGTCCTTACAACCCAGTAGACTAGCATCTATTATATCCCTTACAGGTAAAACTTGAAATAAAAATTCTATTTATGGTATGATACATTTAGAATAGAGAATAACTTCCCATTTTATTTGTAGAATCTGCTATAAAATAGCATACTAATCAGTGTAGTTATAAATTTCAGGTTAAAATTTATTAAATATTTTTATAGAAAAACTACAAAGTTCCTATGTATTTGCTAATATTGTACTTCTAAATCTGTACTGTCCATTACAAGAGCCCCCAGCTACATGTGGCTACTGAGCACCTGAACTGCCCAAACTGAGCTGTGCCAGAAATGTAATATACATCATCAGATTGTGAATTAATATGCAAAATGTATAACACTAAAAACTGTACTATTACACAATAAAATGATCAATGTTTATAGAGAATTAAATCAAATATATTATTCAAATTATTTCACTTGTTTTTTTCACATTTTGAATGGAGCTACTCCAGAGTTTTAAATTACATATGTGACCAGTATTGCATGCTTCTTGGATAGTTAAAGATTTTGGGATGTAAGAGAGACTAATAACAGAATTATTATCAAAGTTATTTTCTCATCAATCAATATAAGCTTAATTCCTTCAGTTGAAGGGCAAGTATTATACAACAGAAACTTCTCCCTTCCTGCATTTGTCCACATCTATGTTGTATTATACACAAACACACACGTATACACAGTCACAGAGGAAAACAGAAACAGCACACTAGTATCTTACTGCATTCAACATGTAAGATTACACTGAGACCAAGCAAGCACACTTCAAGTAAAACCATACTCTGTGGATGAGGGAAAGAAAGAAAATCTAAGGAGAAACAACCATAGGGAAAAAATTTATTTTCTTTTAAACTAAAATCATAAAAGTTCTTTTAATCAAAAATGATCAACCACTTAGGTTCAGTTTTATACTAAACAAGTCTATGTGGTTAAGTAAAATTTAAATTTCCTGATGATTTGACAGACTATGAAAATATCTAATGTCTGCTATCCACTATCTTCTATAAAATATTCAGTTTATGGATACCTGTCACATTGTTTTGATCAATTTTAAATATCAAACATGAAGTCTTTAACTGACTTTTCTAAATGGATGTTGATCCACTATATAGAAGAAAATTACTCCATAAAGTTTACATCAGATATGTGGAGAAGCCACATTTATAGTCATGGCTACTATCAGCTGTCAAACCAAAGAATATTGAAAAAAACCCAAGAATTTTTAATATATGCTGGTTAATTTATCATCTAAGTGACATACATAGGGTAGAAAAAAGAAAATGGTTAAGCAAACTCCTACATTTCAAAAGGTTTTTTTCTAGTTTTATTGTTAATTACAGCTATGATTTAAGAAACGATGGGAAGAAAACAAATTAATAATCATAAAAACAGAACTAAAACAGATAAACTAAAATCTTATTTCTTCCCTTAGGATAAACACTGAAAGGTGAATTTTTTTAAGTTGCAGTATACTAATGTCTTTTTTGTACTGGAAACAGGTTATTCCAAGGTTTCTTTACCGGGACACTCTGCATTTGTGTTCAGACAATTCTTTGTTGTGGAGGGCTATCCTGCGCACTGTACAGTACGTAACAGCAGCCCTGGTACATCTCAATAGATGCTAATGCCAAGGTTGACAACCAACAATTCCTAAATATTCTCATATGTTTACAGGGGGTAAAAGGTTTCCCCAGATGCAAAATATTAGTCTATTCCTACCCCAAAGTACCTTCTTATTAGGTGACAATTACTTGAAATACTTCCCAGATAGATTCAGCAAAGAGATCAGTAAACCTTCTAAAATGTATGCAAAATAGCCTGGCCATATTTTTATTTCTATGTATGCACTAAATGTTTCCCAGAAATTTTTTGTATAGCTTTTATCAAGTTCTGAAAGAGCTATCCCTAAAATGGCAATTTTCAAAAGGTTAAGAATCAGTGCTTCAATTAAAATATTTACCATGCCCTAAAGCTGTCTTCAAAATACAGACTGAAAACACTATTTTATACATAGCCAATTATTTATTCATGCTCTTGTTTATCAGATAAGATTGCTTTCATCACAGTTGTAAAACCATTCATACCATAAACACCTCCTTAGTACATTCTATGTGCTAGACATCTATGTTATTAGTATTTGAAAGCTCCACTTACACTGCACTTCTCTCACCAAAAAAAAGGTGTTAAAGTGGTATAAAGTCTGGACTTATCCCATATAACCAAGAATGTCTGTGTATCAAAAGTTACCATAGAAAGAAATAAAAACTATGTATAATACTAGTATTTGAAGACAAAATAAAGGTAAATACAGTTTATATTCTTGGTGAAAAATAAAAGAAACTTAGATACTTATACTAATAAATTATTGTTCAAACATATTTCTTTCCATGTTTTTCTTTTTTCCTGTCTTAAAATGATGCACCAAATTCCATACTATCATACTAAATGACACTAAGTATATGGATATCAAATTGAATAAAACATACAAATGACATGACCTCTAAAATTAAATGCTTAGCACCATATCTATGACACAACAGAAGTTTGATAAACAGTTCTTTTCCTTCTATCCTGTAGGGGCTCATTCCAAACTTTAATAAATGTTATGTCTTAGATTTTCCTTCTAAATTATCTCTTAGCTTCTATGTAATAATATTAACTTTGCAATTCAAACTACATAAGCTAAGTCAATAGTAGTTAAACATGTAAAAATGTTTATATAACTATATTATTATTCTATAATCTATATAAACATTTCCTTTCTTTTTTTAAAAAGTAAATAACTCCCTAAGTATCTTTATAGGTACAGTTTAAATTTTAGAAAATCACTAAACTCTTTTGGATCACACAATTGTGTTATACAATTTAAAGAGATACTTATTCAATGTGATTTGGGGATAATAAACACCCATATAACATATAAGGAGTAACTAAAGAAGAATGTATCTGCTTCAAGACTGCCAAACAGATGAGAACAGGATAATGCTCAAAGATATGTAGCAAATAAACATTTCCAAATAAGTTACAAAATAACTCTGAATCCATAAATGAAATTATCACCCATCCCCAAATAATACTACTAAAACAACTGCAACTGCAAAGAATGTCCTCAGCACTTAAAAGTGATTGTTTCTACAATGAATAATGAAGATTCAGTTATTATACACTTTATACACTGACAACTATTAACTGAATAATATTACACAATAAAAATAAGTTTCTCAGAGAAGTAATATTACTGATAATAGTAACAAAAATCTAAACATATATTAGACTTCCTGGAAAGAGATAAAAATTGTAACTCAAAATGATACAAATCACCTAAAGGGCACATGTATATGTATGTATACATATGTGTATACGCATGTGTATGTTTACATGTACTTGTCTTGTCTACATTACATTATTTACATATTTACCTGCACAGCAAGAGAAGCTGCATTGTCAGAAAGCAAAATTTGCTCCCCTGTAAAAATACAAGTAAAGGTCCAAGTCAAAAGCGTAACAGCCAAACATGCAAAATGTAAATGCATTATTTTATGTTTTAAAAATGATTATTTATATAGAAATATCTCCTAAAGTAAAATAATTATGAAGTTCTATAAAGACTATCAGGTAACTCTAACTTTGATTAAATGTTCACAATATATAAATAATGATGAAATAGGACTGTTTCTCCTAAAACTATTTGATTTCTCATTTTATCAGCAATATGTAATTAAAACTGCTTACTAAAAAAATGAATTATTAAATTTTTAAGAAATATTTCCCTTCTCATTAAAATTAAACAGTATCTACTCAAATCTCTCTAGTTAAAAGTAAAAACATCCACAATCATATAAAACCAGCTTGCAGTTAATATTGCACAGTGTGTCTAGGTCTGTCACACAAAAGAAAGATGACAAGTTCGCTGCAATAAAAATTCCATGCTTAGAACACTAGGGCTGCTGCCTATTAGTCTTCATTACTTTGCAGTCTTCTGACAACTGTAGCAGGCTGCTGAGCCCCAAATGGGGTCCATAATGTGATCTGATGATATATGAAGAGCTGCTAAAGGGAGCCTGAACCATCCTAGCCTATACATTTTAACAGTTCCTTTTTACTGAGAGCCCACTTTACCACAGGACTTCAAAAATCTGCTGTCTCAGCTATTGCTGCAGTAAATCTGCCAACTGTTCCTGCAACCACATCATTTTACACTGCCTACAGCAGCCGATATAATGAGTCAATAATAAACTAAGGACCTTATAGACCATGAATAGTTGGTTTACACTGGCAGTTTACAAGTTTAGGTAAAACCTCCTAGACAAATTATACAAGGGAATCCTTTCTTTATGCTTTATGTTCTTGCTGTAAATTGTATTAGTGAAGGGGTTTTTTATAGTAAATACATTTTGATATAAACTTATGTTTAATTGTGAACAAGAACCTACCTTTCAGTTGCTGATATAATGTAGCATTTTCAGGCCAAGGTTCTGTAGCTGTAAAAATAAGGCAATGACAATTAGACAATAAGGGAACACCTATCATAATCCACCAAATTAATAAGCATATACACTGGCCTAGAGCACTCAGAGTCAATTGCTCTGGTTACGTTAAGTAGGGCAACTTGTCACACACTCTCTTAGACTGTCTGCCAGCCTGAACAAGTAGGTTAGACTGTTTTAATGCTGTTAGACTGTAAGGTTAGTAGGTTAGACTGTTGCTTTAATGTCTGGTGAAAAGTTTTTTCTTATAAGAAGAAGAAGATATCTTGCCCAATCAGAATGTAATTTAAAAATTAATTTGTTTAGTTTCTTTTAAATACAGCTATACCCAAAATGTTGTTCATACATACAAAGACAATGATGTTTTGATTCACTACAAAAATGATAATGAAATAGTATTTGTAATATTTTACATAAACTTTTAACAAAATTAAGTTTCCAACAACACTACATGAAAATTCAAACACATCTGCTTCAGGTATTCATCTTTTAAACTGAGAGTACATAAAAATACAGAGAAATCTTGCTATGTAACAGAATGCTTCATTGCCTTGACTCTACCAAACCACTCTACAAAAATAAACCAAGGTAGTACGATAAAGCAGTAAGGACATACAATGTGAAACAAGATCAGTAAAGCTCACTTTTGGTCTGAAGTGAAGCATGACCTTGACCCCTTCTCTCTCATCTAGAGACATTCTAGCAGCAAAGAGTATCAGCAACCTACTGGTGTTGGGGAAAAGCACTGATTTTATATCTTGTCTAATCAACTGCACTTAAGAAGCAATGGTTCACATTCAGGATGTCAGGACATCACTTGATTACTTTTTAAAAATCATAAAACATCAAAATCAACAATTCTAACAGCAACTACATTTTCAGTCAGCAAGAAACGAGTTAAATATATATTTGACAATAATTACTATTTTCTTACTATGTTTATAGTAAGCCAGACTATATGATACAGCAACAAAAAATTTAATATACAGTTATAGCTGACTCTTTTAAAGGAAGTGCATACATGTGAAGCATTTTTTTCAGACAGACCTTTCAAGAGGAATTGGAGAAAAGAATTTAATTGCTTTTCTTATGCTTGCAAAGGAAAAGAAAAACACAGCAGTACTATTAAAATTTACAAATGTAAATTTTCGGCTTGGCTTAGGCAACACAAAATTTCATTCATATTTATGTCAACACCATGAAAACATCAAGCAAATAAAGGACGACACAGTTTTGCATGTTGTTACCTAGAATCCTGCATTCCCCCCACACACAAACACATAAAAGCTACAATATTTCAACAATGCATATCCAAAAGACAATAAAACTCAATAAAACTCAAAATATTACATTTTACTATAGATATTTTTAACAAAGTAAAATTTCATTAAGACCCCAATTAACCTATGTATCACAATTTGTTAAAATAAAAAGGAAACAAAAACAAGCTGACATCAGTAAATTATTCAAAATTAACCTTTTAGGATAAACTGTAAACTGTATGGTCAGCACACCTACGTTTATCTCTATACTGGAAACAATACACTGAACTTCATTCACTATAGTATTCTAAATCCTCTGAGTCAAATGTATGCATTATATTAACCTTATCAAAACACTAAGAGCAGGAATAAAATTTATAAAAATTTCAAAAAATATTAAAACTAGGTTCCTTGAGGGCATACATAGGTCCCTCTGCATCTCTGTGAGCCATACTGTACCATATTTTATACCAGTCGGCATTCACTATGTGCAAAGAATGAAAAAAGATACTTGATAACACCTGTCATTTCATTCTCTAAATATTATGGCTCATTGAAATTTTACTGAACTTGGGGGCCGGGGAGTTAGCTCAGTGGTTCTGGCACCTGTCTCGCAAGCGCAAGGACCAGGGTTCGATTCCCCGGTAACCACATAACAATACTGGGTGTGGTGACCCACACCCAGCAGCAACTAGTACCACATACCACAGTGCCGGGCGTGGTGGCTCACGCCTGTCATCCCAGCACTCGGGAGGCAGAGGCAGGAGGATTGTGATGTGAGTTGGAGGCTGAGCTCAGGGCCAGCCTGAACCACAAAGCGAGACCCTGTCTCCAAAAACCTTAAAAAAAAAAAA